>SJXQ01005778.1:0-12346 GCA_006408695.1 Aepyceros melampus
AGAATATACAATGGATTAAAGACAATCTCTTTAACAAGTGGTGCTGAGAAAACTGGTCAATCACTTGTAAAAGAATGAAGCTAGAACACTTTCTTACACCATACACAAAAATAAACTCAAAATGGATTAAAGATCTAATCATAAGACCAGAAACTATAAAACTCCTAGAGGAGAACATAGGCAAAACACTCTCTGACATAAATCACAATAGGATCCTCTATGACCCACCTCCCAGAATACTGGAAATAAAAGCAAAACTAAACAAATGGGACCTAATTAAAACTAAAAGCTTCTGCACAACAAAGGAAACTATAAGCAAGATGAAAAGACAGCCTTCAGAATGGGAGAAAATAATAGCAAATGAAGCAGCTGACAATCTCAAAAATATACAAGCAACTCCTGCAGCTCAACTCCAGAAAAATAAATGCCCAATCAAAAAATGGGCCAAAGAACTAAACAGACATTTCTCCAAAGAAGACATATAGATGGCTAACAAACACATGAAAAGATGCTCAACATCACTCATTATCAGAGAAATGCAAATCAAAACCACAATGAGGTACCATTTCATGCCAGTCAGAATGGCTGTATCGAAGTCTACAAGCAATAAATGCTGGAGAGGGTGTGGAGGAAAGGGAACCCTCTTACACTGTTGGTGAGAATGCAAACTAGTACAGCCACTATGGAGAAAAGTGTAGAGATTCCTTAAAAAACTGGAAATAGAACTGCCTTATGACCCAGCAATCCCACTGCTGGGCATAAAACAGACATTTCTCCAAAGAAGACATATAGATGGCTAACAAACACATGAAAAGATGCTCAACATCACTCATTATCAGAGAAATGCAAATCAAAACCACAATGAGGTACCATTTCATGCCAGTCAGAATGGCTGTATCGAAGTCTACAAGCAATAAATGCTGGAGAGGGTGTGGAGGAAAGGGAACCCTCTTACACTGTTGGTGAGAATGCAAACTAGTACAGCCACTATGGAGAAAAGTGTAGAGATTCCTTAAAAAACTGGAAATAGAACTGCCTTATGACCCAGCAATCCCACTGCTGGGCATACACACCAAGGAAATGAGAATCAAAAGAGACACGTGTACCCCAAAGTTCATCACAGCACTGTTTATAATAGCCAGGACACGGAAGCAACCTAGATGTCCAACAGCAGATGAATGGATAAGAAATTGGTGGTACATATACACAATGGAGTATTACTCAGCCATTAAAAAAAATACATTTGAATCAGTTCTAATGAGGTGGGTGAAACTGGAGCCTACTATACAGAGTGAAGTAAGCTAGAAAGAAAAACACCAATAAAGTATACTAACACATATATATATGGAATTTAGAAAGACGGTAATGATAATCCTGTATGCGAGACAGCAAAAGAGACACAGATGTATCGAACACTCTTTTGGACTCCGTGGGAGAGGGAGAGGGTGGGATGATCTGGGAGAATGGCATTGAAACATGTATAATATCATATAAGAAATAAATCGCCAGTCGAGGTTTGATGCATGATACTGGATGCTTGGGGCTGGTGCACTGGGATGACCCAGAGGGATGGTATGGGGAGGGAGAGGGGTTCAGGATGGGGAACACGTGTACACCCGTGATGGATTCATGTTGATGTATGGCAAAACCAATACAATATTGTAAAGTAAAAAAAAAATAATAATAATACACAGAACTATACAAAAAGATCTTCACCACCCAGATAATCATGATGGTGTGATCACTCACCTAGAACCAGACATCCTAGAATGTGAAGTCAAGTGGGCCTTAGGAAGCATCACCACGAACAAAGCTAGTGGAGGTGATGGAATTTCAGTTGAGCTATTTCAAATGTTAAACGATGATGCTGTGAAAGTGCTGCACTCAATATGCCAGCAAATTTGGAAAACTCAGCAGTGGCCATAGGACTGGGAAAGGTCAGTTTTTATTCCAATCCCAAAGAAAGGCAATGCCAAAGAATGCTCAAACTACCGCACAACTGCACTCATCTCACACGCTAGCAAAGTAATGCTCAAAATTCTCCAAGCCAGGCTTCAACAGTATGTGAACCATGAACTTCCAGATGTTCAAGCTGGATTTAGAAAGGCAGAGGAACCAGAGATCAAATTGTCAACACCTGTTGGATTATCGAAAAAGCAAGAGTTCCAGAAAAATATCTACTTCCTCTTTAGTGACTACGCCAATGTCTTTGTATGGATCACAACAAACTGTGGAAAATTCTCAAACAGGTGGGAAAACTAGACCACCTGACCTGCCTCCTGAGAAATCTGTGTGCAGGTCAGAAAGCAACAGTTAGAAATGGACATGGAACAACAGACTGGTTCCAAATAGGAAAAGGAGTACGTCAAGGCTGTATATTGTCACTTTGTTTATTTAACTTACATGCAGAGTATATATCATGAGAAATGCTGGACTGGATGAAGCACAAACTGGAATCAAGATTGCTGGAAGAAGTATCAATAACTTCAGATATGCAGATGACACCACACTTATGGCAGAAAGCGAAAAAGAACTAAAGAGCCTCTTGAGGAAAGTGAAAGAAGAAAGTGAAAAAGTCGGCTTAAAACTCAACATTCAGAAAACTAAGATCATGGCATCTGGTCCCATCACTTCATGGGAAATAGGTGAGAAAACACTAGAAAGAGTGACAGGCTTTATTTTGGGGGGGCTCCAAAATCACTGCAGATGGTGACTGCAGCCATGAAATAAAAGACACTTGCTCCATGGAAGAAAAGTTACGACCAACCTAGACAGGTTATTAAAAAGCAGAGACATTACTTTGCCAACAAAGCTATGGTTTTTCCAGTAGTCATGTGTGGATATGAGAGCTGGACTATAAAGAAAGGAGAGCACCTAAGAACTGAATCCTTTGAACTGTGATGTGGGAGAAGACTCTTAAGAGTCCCTTGGACACAATGATATCCAAAGGAAATCAGTCCTGAATATTCATTCATTGGAAGAACTGATACTGAAGCTGAAACTCCAATACTTTGGCCAACTGATGTGAAGAACTGACTCATTTGACTCTGATGCTGGGAAAGATTGAGGGCAGGAAGAGAAATGGACTGGAATGGGTGAATTTAACTCAGATGACCATTATATCTACTACTGTGGGCAAGATAAATGGAGTAGCCATCATAGTCAACAAGAGAGTCCAAAATGCAGTACTTGAAAACAATCTCAAAAACGACAAAATGATCTCTGTTCGTTTCCAAGGCAAGTCACTCAATATCACACTAATCCAAGTCTATGCCTCAACCAGTAATGCTGAAGAAGCTGAAGTTGAACAGCTCAATAAGGACCTACAAGACCTTCTAGAACTAACACCCAAAAGAGATGTCCTTTTTCATTATAGAGGACTGGAATGAAAAAGTAGCAAGTCAAGAGATACTTGAAGTAACAGCCAAATTTGACCTTGTGCTAAGAGTTTTGCCAAAAGAATTCACTGGTCATAGCAAATACCCTCTTCCAACAACACAAGAGAAGACTCTACACATGGACATCACCAGTTGGTCAACACCAAAATCAGACTGATTATATTCTTTGCAGCCAAAGATGGAGAAGCTCTATACAGTCAGCAAAAACAAGACCAGGAGCTGACTGTGGCTCAGATCATGAACTCCTTATTGACAAATTCAGACTTAAATTGAATAAAATAGAAGAAACCACTAGACCATTCAAGTATGACCTAAACCACATCCCTTATGATTATACAGTGCAAGTAAAAATAAATTCAAGGGATTAGATCTGATAGAGTGCCTGAAGAACTATGGACGGACATTGTACAGGAGGCAGGGATCAAGACCATCCTCAAGAAAAAGAAATGCAAAAGAGCAAAATGGTTGTCTGAGGAGGCAGGGATCGAGACCATCCTCCAGAAAAAGAAATGCAAAAAGGCAAAATGGTTGTCTGAGAAGGCCTTACAAAAGAACATTGAAAAGAAGAGATGCGAAAGGCAAACGAGAAAAGGAAAGATATATGAGGAGTAGAATACAACTGTCTCTTGAACAACAGAGGTTTGCATTTTGTGGGTACACTTGTATATGGGTTTTTTCCAATAAATACATACTTCAGAATTATATCATAGGTGAATCTGAAGATGTGAACCACAGATAAGGAAGGCCAACTGTAAAGTTAAATGCAGGTTTTCAACTGTGTAGGGGTTTGAAGCCCTAACCCCTTGCTCAAGGGTCAAGTGTAACTAAAATGAAAAATGAAGGAGGGTATAATATTACCAATTTCACAGAAATAAAAAGGACTATAAGAATACTATGAACAGGTATGTGTCTACAAATTTGATAGCCTAGATAAAATGGATAAATTCCTAGAAACATGCACACTACCACTAATGAATCATGAAGAAATGCATAATCTGCACAAATTTGTAACATTTCATCCGTAATCAAGAAGCATCCCAACAACAATGACAACAATTAAAACTCAGAACAGAAGAGTTTCACTGGCGAATTCTACCAAACATTTAAAAGAGAACACCAATCCTCCTCAAATTCTTCCAAAAAATAAGAAAGAAACACTTCCAAACTGCATATAGGTCTCCATTAATCTGATACCAAAGCCAAGGATACCACAAGAAAACTACAGATCAGTATCCCTCGTGAATACTGAGGCAAAAATCCTCAACAAAATACTAGCAACCAAAATTGAATGGTACACTAAAAGAATTATCACTATTATTCAATGTAATATTCCAGGAATGGAAAGATGGTTCAACATCCAAATTCAATCAGGGAATACACCTCATTAACAGAATGAATTTACACAGGATCCCTTCAACTGATGAAGAAAATGCATTCAAAAAACTTCAACATTCTTTCATGTTAAAATCATTCAAAAAATTAGGAATAAAAGCAAACTATCTCAAGATATTGAAGCCATATATGAAAAGCACACAATGAACTTCATATGTAATGGTACAAGATATGTCTTTTTCTCTAACATCAGAACAAGGTAAAGATGTCCACTTCTGCCACTTTTACTCAACACAATGTCATAGAGCAATTAGGCAAGAAGAATAAATAAAGGGCATTCACATTGGAAAGGAAGAAGGAAAATTCTCTCTGTTCATAGACAGCATGATCTTACATGAAGAAAAATATTCCACAAAAAACTGCTAGAATAAATAAATTCAGCATGTTGCTGGATACACAATCAAAATATAAAAATCAGTTGTTTCTATACACTTAACAATCCAAGATAGAAACTATGAAAACAATTACATTTACAAATGTGTTAGTTGCTAAGTCATGCCCAACTCTTCTGCAACCCCATGGACTGCAGCCCACCAGGTTCTCTGTCCATGGGATTTCCCAGGCAAGAATACTGGAATGGGTTGCCATTTCCTTCCCCAGGGGAACCTCCACACCCAGGGATCGAGCCCACATCTTATTGCAGGCAGAATCTTTACCACTGAGGCACCAAGGAAGCCATTTACAACAGTATCAAAAATAACAAAATACATAGGAAAAAACAATGGGGAGAGAGAAAAGGAGAATGATTTATATCCCAAAACCTATAAGACACTGTTGAAATAAAGAAAATACATATATAAATAGAAAAACATTCTATTTTCACAATATTGTTAAGATACCAATACTACCCAAAGCAACCTACAGATCCAATGTAATCCACATTAAATCCCAATTCTTTTCAGAAATAGAGAGATTCATTTTTAAATTCATATGACATCTCAAAGGACCCACAGTCAAAACAACCTTCAAAGGAATGTTGGCAATCTCACATTTCCTAATTTTGAAGTGATGCAAATGATGTGACTGACAAGGGGTTAATGTCTAAAATATGCCAACAGTTCATATCAAAAAACAAACAATCTAAATCAAGAAATGGGTGGAAGACCTGAATAAACATTTTTCCAAAGACAACATACAGAAGGCTAAATAGGCACGTGAAAAGATTCTCAGTATTGATAATTATAGAGAAATGGAAATCAAAACCACAATGAGGTATCACTTCACACCTGTCGGAATACCTATCATCCAAACTCTACCAATAACTGATGTTAGAGAGCATACAGAGAAATGGCAACCCTTGTACACTGTTGGTGGGAATGTAAATTGGTACAGCCACAGTGGAAAGCAGTAAGGAAGTTCCTTTAGAAAGTAAAAATAAAACTAGGATATGATTCAGCAATTCCACTCCTGGGTACACATTCAGAAAAAAAGAAAACTAATTGAAAAAGACAGAGGCACTCCAGTGCTTATAGCAGCACTCCTTATAATAGCCAAAACATGGAAACAACTCAACTGTCCAGCAATAGATGACTGAGTTAAAAAGATGTCTCACATACATACACACACACACAAACTAAAATAGTACTCAGTCATAAAAATGAAATATAGCCATATACAGCAACGAAGATGAACCTAGAGAATATCATGCTTAGTGAAAAAAGTCAGAGAAGGCAAATATTATATGATGTCAACTATATATGGAATCTAAGTAAGTGTATATACAAAGCAGAAACAGACTCACAGAAATATAAAATAAACTTGTCGTTACAAAAGGAGAGAGAGAAAAAGGAAGAACAAATTAGGGGTATGTGATGAAGATATACAAACTGCTGCTGGACTGGATGAAGCACAAGATGGAATCAAGATTGCTGGGAGAAATGTCAATAATGTCAGATATGCAGATAACACACCTTTCTGACAGAAAGCAAAGAGGAACTAAAGAGCCTTTTGACCAAGGTGAAAGAAGAGAGTGAAAAAGCTGGCTTAAAACTCAACAGTTAAAAAATGATGATCACGGCATCCGGCCCATCACTTCATGGCAATAAATGGGGAAACAATGGAAACAGTGATAGACTTTATTGTCTTAGGCTCCAAAATCACTGCAGATAGTGACTGCAGCCATGATATTAAAAGATGCTTGCTCTGTGGAAGAAAAGCTATGACCACCCTAGACAGCATATTAAAAAGCAGAGACACTACTTTGCCAACAGAGCTCCGTCTAGTCAAAGCTATAGTTTTTCCAGTAGTCATGTATGGATGTGAGAGTTGCACTATAAAGACAGCTCAGTGCTGAAGAACTGATGCTTTTGAACTGGGTGTTGGAACAGACTCTTGAGAGTCCCTTGGACAGCAAGGAGATCCAACCAGTCCATCCTAAAGAAAATCACTTCTGAATATTCACTGGACGGACTGATGCTGGAGCTCCAATACTTTGGCCACCTGACGCGAAGAACTGACTCATTTGAAAAGACCCTGATGGTGGGAAAGGTTGAAGGCAGGAGAAGGGGATGACAGAGGATGGGAAGGTTGGATGGCATCACCAACTCAATAGGCATGAGTTTGGGAAAACTCCGGAAGTTGGTGATGGACAGGGAGGCCTGGCGTGCTGCAGTCTGTGGGGTCTCAAAGAGTCAGACACAACTGAGCAGCTGAACTGAACATAAGACTATACATTAAGAGAAACATTTTAACAGATTAACATTTCAAAAACAGAATATGCAATTTGTTTGTTTTTTTTTTTATAGAAGTCTGAGCTTCTAATGTTACACAAAGATGTCAGGCATAACAAATTGTTTAAATTTGCCCAAGTATTGTAATTTTGGAGCAAACAAAGAAAATGAGTGAGAAGAAAATTATAATATTAAAAGATACACTCTATGTTACAAATGATAATTCTATTACACAAGGCATCCTTACGACTACTTCTGCCCCCGAATTTCTAATATTTTTGCCCTGAAAGTGCCCTTAAAATGCACCTATTTGGACATCACAATCCCCTATGTCATTTGGTTAAAAAACTTTGGTGGGGGGTGTCCTACTTTCAATAATGAATTATAGTATCTGGGAAGTAGTTCCCAAAAATATCTGTATTTCTAACAATCACATATGACTGATTCTGATGCAGCCTAGCTCTTGAATGAAATATTTAACACTAGATGGTTTAGCAAAGTTGGGAGGCGAATCGCAGATGTATCTACAAAGTACTACCAACTCCCTACATGGATGATACACAAGGAGGGTGGAAATAACACTGTTTAAAATATATACTTTATCAACATCAGAATCTGCCAACAGTTTGAGAAAAAACTCAATTCCTCTTTCTCCTTCCACAAAACAGACGCTTCCAGGATTTAGTCTACTTAGAGCACAGCACAGTATCGTGGCACTGTTCTACTGTATTATAATTAGCTCTGTAAACTTCATATACAACAGTGTTTCTAAGGAAGAAAATTCTCATTTTCAAAGGAACATCTCTGAAACAAATTTTCCATTATTAGATATGAAATCATCAATTTAACTTCTGTATACTAACTATACTATTCATATGCCAATAGTGATATTAACTGGATTACTATACAGAAGCCTGGCAAAAGCACACATTTACTAATAGGTCCTTCTGACACTAGACCTTAAAACATTAAGTCCATAATCTTAACATTTTTCCTATGTAGCACCTAGTTTCTATTATTGAGATTTTCAAAGAATGTTTTAGTCTTCTAAGTTTATCAAGAATTATTATTGCTTTTTAAATTCTCCAGGAATATTTTAAATTCTACCTGTTACTCAAAAAATGTAAAATATATAATTATAAAGCTTCTGGAATAAAACACAGGAGAAAATCTTTGTGACTTTGGGTAAGGGAAAGATTTCACAGATATAACACCAAAAGCATGACTCACAAATTCTGATAAACTGGACTTGATTAAAATTTTAAACTTTTGTTTTACAAAAAACAGCCTTGGAAACAACTCCGAGAAAGTATTTTTCAAATCACCTATCTTACAAAGGACTTGCATCCATAATACTTAAAGAATTTTCAAGAGTTTGGAAATTCCTTAAAATGTCTAAAAAAGTTACCATATCACTCAGAAATTCCACCTCTATACACAAGAGAACTTAAAGTATATGTCCATGAAAAACCTGTACATGAATGTTCACAGCAGCATTAGTCATAAAAGGAAAAAGTAATAATAATTTAAATGTCCACCAACTGTTGAGATAAACAAAATGAGTTATACCCATACAATGGAATGTACAGCCACAAAAAAGAATGAAATATTGATATATGCTACAATATAAATGAACCTAGAGGCCATGTATGATTCCGTTTACATGAAACGTCCAGAATTGGCAATCAATAGAAGACAAAAAGTGTATTAGTGATTGCCAGAGGAACATGGGGATAAATTTGTAGTGATTGTTAACAGGTATGAGATTTATTTTTGGAGCGTTGAAAATGTTCTGGAATTAGATGTAGTGACAGTTGCACAATTTTGAGAGCTCACACGAATGCTTCTCAAATTCATTTCATTTAGTAAGTGAAAGGAACGAACTAAGAAATCAGGCCCACAAAGATACATACCACATAATTCCATTTATATGGCACTCTGGAAAAGGCTAAACTGTAGGGATGGAAAACGACCAGGGATGGTTGCCAGGAGGAAGGACAGGAGTTGGGTGGGAGACTACAAAGGGGCAGCAGAGGGAATTCTGAGATGTGGAAAACAGTGGCTGACTTTATTTTGGGAGGGCTCCAAAATCACTACAGATGGTGACTGCAGCCATGAAATTAAAAGATGCTTACTCCTCGGAAGGAAAGTTATGACCAACCTAGACAGCATATTCAAAAGCAGAGACATTACTTTGCCAACAAAGGTCCGTCTAGTCAAGGTTATGGTTTTTCCAGTGGTCAGGTATGGATGTGAAAGTTGGACTGTGAAGAAAGCTGAGCGCCAAAGAATTGATGGTTTTGAACTATGGCGTTGGAGAAGACTCTTTAGAGTTCCTTGGACTGCAAGGAGATCCAACCAGTCCATCCTAAAGGAGATCAGTCCTGAGTGTTCATTGGAAGGACTGATGCTGAAGCTGAAATCCAATACTTTGGCCACGTGATACGAAGAGCTGACTCACTGGAAAAGACCCTGATGCTGGGAAAGGTTGAGGGCAAGAGAAGGGGACGACAGAGGATGAGATGGTTGGATGGCATCACCAACTCAATGGACATGAGTTTGGGTAAACCTCGGGAGTTGGTGAGGGACAGGGAGGCCTGGTGAGCTGCGGTCCATGGGGTTACAAAGAGTCCAACGCGACTGAGCGACTGAACTGATGTTTTTTCTGTATCAAGATCGTGATGCTGGATACATGCTTCCTTGTATTTGTCAAATTGATAGAATTGTGCATCACAAGAGTGAATTTAGTGTATGAGTATTTCAAATTAACAAATCCACTGATAAACTCTACACCAACCTCAACCTTGAAGTAGAAGCAATTTTCGACTACAGATTAAAAGCAAAGCACACCACAAAATGTTCTCAAGGCTTTCTACTGAGGTGGGTGGAGACAAGTTTTATCATTATTTTACAAATTAAAAGCAGCACAAATTAAAAGCAGCACAGATTAAACTATCTGTAAATTTCTGGTACTAGTCCGAGATGCTGACCTAGCATTTATGTTCATTCCTGCAGTCCCACTCTCTACCAAGGTGAAAGTGAAAGTGAAGTCACTCAGTTGTGTCCGACTCTTTGCGACCCCATGGACAGCAGCCTGCACCAGGCTCCTCCGTCCATGGGATTTTCTAGCAAGAGTACTGGAATGGGTTGCCATTTCCTTCTCCAAGTAATCTTCCTGACCCAGGGATCGAACCCAGGTCTCCCGTATTGTAGACAGACGCTTTACCATCTGAGCCACCAGGGAAGGTACTAGATATCAACAGTAGTTAACAAGAGGTTTTCTTTATCAAACTAAATTACCTATTTACACTATTAAATAAAGGAGAAATATCCCAATAAATAAGAACTTTAGAAGAAAGCTGTTAAGTGTGTGCATATTCAAATACTAAAATTAAATACATATATATATTACTCAAGATTAACTCTAGCTTTGGCCTGGGAAAGCATTTCATAAGAAAAAGAATCTAATTTCTAATGGGTGTTTAAAATAGATAAGCGTGTAATACAAAAACAAGTGGAAGCACAGCACTAAAAATGAAACTCCAAATAAAGAAATACACCAGAATAAACAGATCCAAAGTAAAGCATCAGTCCTTCACCATCCAACTTCACATCTCACTTAGCCTAAGGACAGCGCACCTAGCTTCTTTAAAAATTCAGTAACTCAATGCGACCCACAAAGCCCCAATCCTTAAAAGGCTTGACACATTGCTGGGTCAGGTTGTAAATTGAAAACACACCACCAATCTTTCGAGCGATCCTGCACAGGAGTTTCCGCTCTGTTATCAGCCGAACTCAGGCGAGCCTCCCGGACTCGAGGCGGTGAGGCCTGAAGGGGGAGCCGAGCAGCCAGCAGGATTTGGCCGTACCCGGAGGCTGGGCGCGGAAGGAGGGCGGCATCTCCGGTCACAGCTCCTAGCTTTCACGTGCGGGGCGGCGTGCGGCCCTCCGTGAGCTGCCCGGGCCTCCATCACAATCCAAGGGGTGAAAATGACAGGGACCAGACCAAGCCCAGGTGTGTCTCGAGGCCGCCCCTCGCCCAACACAGCTGAAACCGGACCTCGAGGGGCAGAAAAGGGCGGCTCGGTGGAATTTAACTCCAGACCCTTGGAGTCCACTGTGGGTCCCTTCGGCCGAAAGGCGGGGCGGGGGGGGGACCCTTTTCATCCAGCACCAGAGACCCCAGTCCCCTCCGGCCAAAACACTAACTCGCCGGTGGAGGCCCGGCAACTCCCTCCCGGCTCTACGTAACATGACCCCAAACGAGTCGGCGGCAGGTGGCAGAGTGGGGCCCGAGGCCCCAGGAAGGCAGGGCCGGCTCTATCAACGGAAGCACAGGAGGCGAGATGGAGGGACTGCGGCGGTCTCGTTACCTGCCCAGATGCCCAGACTGAGCTGGGACGTGTCCAGGTTCACCACATAGTCCCCCAAGAACCGGTTCAACACGTCCACGACCACCGACTCGACACCATCTTCCTCAGCCGCGGTGGACGCGCGGCGCTCCTTCTTCCTGCGCCTGCCCTCCCGAGCCCCTCTCACGAGACTGCTCGGTTCACCGGCTCCTGGGCGGCTCCGACCGTGGTGCCACCACCGCCGGACGCGTAGCCCCGCCACGAGCCCTATGAGGGGCGGAGGCGGTAGCTCGCGCTGCGCATGTGCGGTTCGGGATCCAGGGTTGGGCGGAGCACGAGGCAGGAGAGAGAGCTAAGGCGGCTGCGCGGCCGCCTCTTCAGCTCTTGCCCTAGTCGGGCGGAGCGCGGCTCCTTTTTCTCCTCGGCCCCGCCTCCTCCCCCATCGCCAGGCAACCGGTACGGTACCTGGAGTGGCAGAGCATTTCTGACCCCGCCCCCACCGGCTGTCTGGCCTCCTCACTGGCGGCGGGGGCGG
>SJXQ01005778.1:12970-65969 GCA_006408695.1 Aepyceros melampus
GGCGGGGCGGGGGCGGGGCGCCGAGGGGCGGGGCGCCAGGGGGCGCGGCGGTTACTCCCGGCCTGGGACGCCCCGCCCCTAACTGAGGAGACACGCCCCCACGTGGGCCGGGAGGTCCTAAATCTGAGATTGATTACAAGTGCCTTCCATATTAGTTAGGCTGGAGGCTCTCAAGTGGAGTCCCGGGAAGCTTCGCACTTATTATTACAAGTTGGGAGGTACAGGCGGAACCCGGGCGGTGCTGGCTTCCTAGGTCAGTCCAGCCTGAGTGTCTGGATGCCTGTAACTGCCTCGTTCAGTCTTACGAGCGCTTGGAGAGGTTACGCAGTTGATGACTTAACTTCCGTGGCTGCAAATCGAGAGAGGAAAGTAAATTCTGGGTTGTAATTCCATGCTCCCTTCCCTGCATCTGAGATCGCACTCTTTCTTGGTCTGGTTATTTAGACGGAGCCGACAGAGTCAACCAGTTTTGACTGACACTGCGGAGCGCTCTCCTACGAACACCTGAAGACCTAAGACTCACAGCCCCTGAGCCTTCACAGAATGACCTTAAATAAACACATAAAAATTAGAGCTCTTTCAGAACCACTCCCACAGAAAGAGGGCCAAAGGCTTGAGGTTGTGAAGGCCAAAGACGCTGGATGTGAAGTTTGGAGAACTATAATTATTAACCCTCTAAAGATTTAAGATGTAGGAGTGTAGTTTAAATTTCTTTCTACATAGCAAATGATGACTTTCCTGTTAATTCTTGCATCATTTTGTACGTAGTAACCCCAATTTTTTAAGGTTTGAAGGTTTACCTTTCCAAGTAGAATGTCTGGAAAATACAGTGTAAAATCTTATTTTACATGAGTTGATGTATTGCTTTCCTATAATTTCATATTTAAAGGGACCTTAATTAAGTCACAGTTCAAGCTCTTGGGCTTTAAGATAATAAAGCTGCAATGTTAGGGATTTGTCCAAGATGACACGACTCATTTTCTGCAGAAACAGATGGAACTTGTTACTTCTGGATGACTCCATCCATCATCTCACCTGCTCCTCTTGCATTTGGCTAATGACATTGGAAATCTACCTCAGAATACCTGAACAGAGAAATTAATGGAAGCTAAAATGCCTGCTGCTGCTGCTGCTAAGTCGCTTCAGTCGTGTCCGACTCTGTGCCACCCCAGAGGCGGCAGCCCACCAGGCTCCCCCGTCCCTGGGATTCTCCAGGCAAGAACACTGGAGTGGGTTGCCATTGCCTTCTCCAAAATGCCTAGCAAAGGAGAAAGCTTTCTGTTATCAGGGATTTTGCTACTGTACTATGATAAACCACATATACAGTAGCTACAAAATTCCACTGTTATATCTAGCACAAGTTTAAAGTATAAGAAATTCCAGAACTCAGTCCAAAAGTATGCTTTAGTAGCTTGCAAACACTTCACACTAGTTTTATACAGTCCATGAAAATCCTGTAGAATTGGGTGAGGGGAGTGTCCTGCTAAAATTTTAGAAGTATTAGCTTTTATTTGCTAAAGAGACCAATGAAAACAATTCTGAGAAACTGCTGGAAATAAAAAATAAGATGCATGTTGTAACAATTCTTGTCTACTGTTAGGTGCTACGTCATGAACATGTTTCCTAAGTATTAAAAGGTACAGTTTCCACGTTGCTTAATCCATCTTAGGAATTTTGTAAGCAAAAATAATGTCATCATATAAAAGATAGGTGTTTATTTATTAAACCATTACATCAAATCTCTGTTGAACCTTGAAAAATAAGCCCAGAGATTACCAAAAAGATGCTGAAGTTTCAAATTTGAAAATGTACCTGTGTAAGGTGTTTTTCCCTCCATATCCTAATTCATTGTTTGATCAAATAAAAAAGAAAAGCTTTTTTAGTGACCCCAAACTGCAATACCATCCAACTGTGCAAAAGATTAATAACTTTGTAAGTTAGATTTGCTATGATCTTGTGTTTAGTTTACATACTACAGCTTTGTATCTCTGAAGTTTTGGTATGCCAGTAGTAATGCTGGACAGTTTTTCCTCCTAATTGTAATACTCTGTCCGCAAGTGCATGTCACTGCTGTGCTACTTGTGTTTATTATCCCCCTCTTGAGGTCAGTATTGAGAAACTAAGCTAGATGTTCAGATAACAAAGCCAGTGAAGCACACCACCTTCCTGAAAACTGTCTTGGAGGAGCAAGTCTAGAAGACGGTGATTTTATAGGACTTTTACTGACGTGACCTCATAAAGCTCTACACTCCTATCTCAGTTAGCAGTTTAAAAATTATAAACAATCAGAAGTTATTTGGATGTGTGTGTTCCAATCCTAAAAAAAAAAAAGAGAGAGAGAAATTTGTTGGAAGGGAGACCTATGGAAAATGTTGAGAAACTTACAAAAACCTTATTTAGGCAGTGCATGTGAAAATTTAAATCAACAGTGTTTCTAAAGGGCAGTTTAAAACATGGACAAACTGACATATGCATGTCTATATACATGCATGTGCATATGATTGAGCTCAGCAATCCCACTTCTAGAGACTGACTCTAAGAAAATAATTATAAAAATTCAAAACGCTATCCCACACACACATTCATTAAAGCATTATTTATAATAGCAAAAAATTAGAAACAATCTAAATGTCCATTAGTAGGGAACATGGTTAAGTAAACACACACATATTACTATTACAAGCTTATAAAATGATGAAGATCCATACTAATATGGAAAGAAGTCAATACTTGTGAGAAAGTCAATACACTTATGAGAAACAAGGTACAGAATAGTATATGAAGTATATAAATTATGGATGTTCAGAGAATACATACAATATACATAAAAAATATATATATATATAAAGAAATCTAGATGTATGCTCACCAAATGTTAAGAGTGGTTATCTAGATAATGAGACTTTGGATAATATGTATTTTCTTTATTCTTTTGAGCTTAAAAAAACATGTTTCACAGTGAGTATGTATCTTTTCCCCAAGACAAGAAATCTAAATAAAGTAGAAAGATAACTACAAATCAAGTATAATAACATTTCTTTTACTCATACTAATTGAAATTCTTTTGCCTAAAGCAAATCATCTTTGGAGATTTTGAACCAAAGAAACTGAGTTTTATTACATTCAGCTATATGCTGTACACTTGGAACATTTTAAAAAAGATGCAAATTAATTTATTCTTCTAAACTGGTGAAGAGGGATATATCAGAAATGTTATTTTAGTGTATATTCTTTTGTAATGCTTCAGGAAACTGCATGTGCATATGGATAAACTAGTCTTCCTAAAATCAGAGCCAACTGAAGTTTGTTAGCAAGGTCCCAATCCAGGTGGAGAACTGATATAGAAACATATATGAATTCTCAAATATTAGCCAAAAGGCATGAACAGACATTTCCTGAAACGGATATACAGGTGGCAAATAATCACATGAAAATATTTTCAACATCATTAACCACTGGGGAAATGGCTAAAACCACAAATGAGCAATCACTACACACCATCAGAATGGCTGTAAAAAGAAAAAATGATAACTCAAAATGCTAGTGAAGGACTTCCCTGGTGGTACAGTGATAGGAATCAGCCTTCCAATGCAGGAGACAGGGGTTTGATCCCTGGTCCAGGAAGACTCCACATGTTGCAAGGCAACTAAGCTGGGATGCCACAACTACTGAACCTGCATGCCTAGAGCCTGTGGTCCACAACAGAAGAAGCCCCCACATGGCAACAAAGAGTAGTACCCCCTCTTTGGAACTAGAGAAAGCCTGCACACAGCAACAAAGACCCAGCACAGCTAGAAAAATACTTATTTTTTAAAATGCCAGTAAGGTTGTGGAGAAATTGAATCATTTATGCATCAGTGAGTGGCTTCCCTGGTCCATGGGATCACAAAGAGTTGGACATGACTGAGCAACTTTCACACACACACACACACACACACACACGCATCAGTGGAGTGCTTCCCAGGTGGCACTAATGGTAAAGAATCCGTCTGCCAATGCTGGAGATGCAAGAGAAGTGGATCCTATCTCTGGGTTGGGAGGAACCCTTGAAGAAGGAAATGGCAACCCACTTCAGTATTCATCCCTGGTAATCCCCGAGACAAAGGAGCTTGGAGGGCTACAATCCGCAGGGTCGCAAAAGATTCGGACACGACTGAGTGACTAAGCACGCAAGTACACATGCATCAGTGGTGAGAAAGTGAGATGGTATAACCATTCTGAAAAACAGTTTAGCAGTTTCCTAAAAATAATAATAAAATAAATACACACCATCTGAACCAGCAATTATAGTCCTGAACATTTATCCCAGAGAAAGGAAAATATGTGTTCGCACGAAAACTCATACGTGAATGTTAAATCACCCAAATGTTTTCCAACAGATGAATGGTTAAATAAACTGTTATATACTCATACCATGGAATACTACACAGCAATGAACATAACAAACTCTTGATATATGCAACAATTTGGATGGATTTCTGGGGAATTAAGCTGAATGAAGAATATGATACATATTATAAAAATAGAGAAGAGATTAGAAGTTGCCAAAGGTTAGATATGGGATGGAGAGACAAGCATGGCTACAAATGAATAGCAGCAAGGGACCTTGTATTTTTGGAATAATTCTGCATCTTGATCATGGTAGTGATTATATATAACTGCATAAAATCATATATACACAAATGAGTGCATATAAAACTGATGAAATCTGAATAAGCATTGGTACCATAAGTGACACCAATATATTTATTTCCTGGTTTTGATATTTCACTATAGCTATGCAAGATGTCACCATTGAGGGGCATGATGAAATGTACATGGGACCTCCCTATAAATATCTTTTGAAACTTTCTATGAATGTATAATTAACTTGAAACAATATTTTTAAAGTTTTTGTTAATTTGGGGTCCACTAAGGGATACATTCGGAGAAGGCAATGGCACCCCACTCCAGCACTCTTGGCTGGAAAATCCAATGGACAGAGGAGCCTGGTGGGCTGCAGTCCATGGGGTCGCTAAGAGTCGGACACAACTGAGTGACTTCACTTTCACTTTTCACTTTCATGCATTGGAGAAGGAAATGGCAGCCAACTCCAGTGTTCTTGCCTGGAAATCCCAGGGACGGGGGAGCCTGGTGGGCTGCCGTCTATGGGGTTGCAAAGGGTCAGACACGACTGAAGCGACTTAGCGGCAGCAACAAGGGATACATTTAAGGATCAAATGAGCCTGAATTAAGAGTTTCCATACAGTGCTTTAATATTGTTATGCAAGATACTTGGTAAAATATTTGTCAACTGAAAAAAAATGCACAACCCAAATAAAAGTTGAGAATTTGGTGAATATTCTGACACAGCATCTCAGGTAATGCTGAGAAACTGTTCTGAAGAGGCAAGATGGGGAGCCAGGGTGTATAGGAGTTTTTGCAGCAGAAGTCCAGGTATTCAGAATGTCAAAATGTTACTGTTAATAAAAGAAAATCAGATATTTCAAGTTAAGGAATTTAGTATTTCTCTATGTATGGGAAGATGCTGGACTCACAAATCATTCTTTCGATATGCACCTTAGCTATCTGGGGTCAGTATCCTATGTTTCCTCATTCTGAGCTTCCTCAGGGTACACCGTCAAGCGTTGGCTGTCATGGCTGACTACTAGATGGCCTTGGCCAAGAGCAGCCCATTTGTCTCCATTCTGAGTTCCTTCAGGGTTCACCATCTAAGTGGTTGTAATGTGATGGCTTGATGGCCGTAATATCTCTTGTTTACTGAAATGGCAAGCAAGATTTTAGTTCACATATTTAAGAAGGAAAAGTATCTGAATGTGACGCCTTATCAGGAAGCATTAAAATGTCAATTACTCTGCAGTCCCTGTAAAATACTAGAGAAAGATACAGTAACAGATTTTTCAAGCGTCTTCCTTTGGCTCTAAATATCTAAAATGACTGACTCCTTCCCAGATTGAAAGGAGTCCCAAATGCTGATGTCCATCAGTGCTTGCTGACCCGATTTTCACATGGCTGATTGTTTATCATTCGGGTCTCTGCTCAAATGTTGTTCAGTTGCTAAGTTGTGTCCGACTCTTTGGGACCCCATGGACTGTCACGTTTGTGCTCCAAAGCTGCTAACATGCTGCCCATTCACCATGGTAACGGCCACAGCCCTTCTGATGGCAGATAAGGCCTTCCCTTCCACCCTGCCCTTATCTAGAAGCTCTTTCCTAAGACACTTGCATGACTCACTCCCTCCATCTTTGTTTGATCTGTGTCATTTTCTCAGCCCTTCCTTGAACAGCCCAGTTAACCTTGATTCCTACTCCTCAGCTCTCCCATCCTCTTACCTGCTTTACCTTCCCACAGAGCACTTACCACCTAACATGATGTTTTTCACTTATTTTATTTTCTGCCCACCTGTCTGCATTATCATGTAGTAATATAATATATTGTAAGCTACTCAAAGAAGAAATATTATTACTATTGTTTTGCTCATTGTTCTATCCTCTGTGCCTAGAGCAAAGTAGACATTCACCTACTTGTGAAAGGAAGGAAAGGCACACCTGCCCAGTATTGAATCATTGCCAATCAGCTCCAAACTTATCCTCGGATTTGTAGCTCTAGGATGCTGACTCACTCTGCAAACAACATTAGCAGCTGACTCCTATTTAGGTTCTGTTCAGAATAGGCACTAGAAGGGCAAGAGGAGGAGGAAGAGACTTGCTCCTTTACGTTTGTTCCCCATAAGGCTTCCTGTCTGCTTCCTTTGGTTTTGATTGATTCACCAGCAACCCTTCTTCACCTGGCAGCAGCCCCTGCATCTGCCTTGCATTTTCCCCAACTTGCAGAATCAGTATCATCTCACCATTTCAGAGACCTCAGAACCAACCTCATTGTTCCTGCTCCTAAGGATGCCTCTCCTAACTTGGACACACAGCCTCCTCAGAGGTCCATGGTTCATCTTGAGGGCTCCTCTCCTTAGTTTCTATGTCTGTCCATTTGCTTACTCAGTGTGTGTGTGTGAAGTCACTTCAGTCTTGTCTGACTTTTTGCAACCCCATGGCCTGTAGCCCGCCAGGCTCCTCTGTCTATGGGATTCTCCAGGCAAGAATACTGGAGTGGGTTGCTGTGCCCTCCTCCAGGGTATCTTCCCAACCCAGGAACCAAACCACGTCTCTTATGTCTCCTACATTGGCAGGCATGTTCTTTACAATTAGCGCCACCTGGAAGGCCCTTGCTTACTCAGTCTTTGGGGTTATATCCACTTCCTGCAATAACTACCTCCAAAATCTTTTAAAACTCTCTTTTCAGTCTTTCATTACTTAACAATCATATGTCTAATTAACAGTTCTGCATATATCTCTTTTGTAGAGAGCTGAGTCAGTACCTGCTGTTGAGTCTGTGCCCAGGGAGATGTTTGGCTGAGACAGAGGTTTGGCTGAGACAGAGAAGCATTGTCATCAAAGGGAGTATAGACAAATCGTGGGTGAGGAAAGAAGCCAGACCCAGGGCCAGAGACCGGATTAAGTATCAGGACCGGCAACAAACTGCCCGTCTATAAATAAGTAATGAGCCCAAGGATCAAGAACAGGTCAGGCAGTAAAGTGTGAGATGGGCCAAGATGGAGACTGCAGAAGAGAGCCTTCCCGGATGAAGTGCCAGGGTCTGCTCTAAATGGTCCTGTGAACAGGCGCTGCCTGAGAGCACACAACACCACTCCCCTCCTTCTCCATTCAGGGCAGCCTCTCCATTCCAGAATCTTAGACAGAAATCGAAAGACCCATCAGATATGAAATCTCTGCCTCTCTGGACTTTTGAGTATTGACCACTTTCTCAATTCGCTGCTTTTATTCTTTATCCTCCCTCTGGGAACCACTGACTGCACTGGAGGCTCTGTGACCCTGTGTGTGCTTCTGTGAAACCCTTTCCCAGAGCCTAAAGCACATCAGTGTGCAGTTCTAAAGCCAGTCCCCAGTCTCTTCTACCCAACCTATCTGTTAGTGCAAGTCATCTGAAACATACAAACAGGAAGCACTGACCAGGATGCAGTGGGGTGGAACAGTCCAAAGTTAGAGCGCCCCCAAGTGGCCATGTTGAAAGTGAGTCAGGTGGCAACTATGGATCTCAACTAGGTCACTGCAGTTTACACAAACAGAAAAACATAGAGGAAATGGAGAATTTATGAGCCTTGAAACATTAATGGTAGTGGGTAATTAAAATAATAAGAAGATTTTGTCATTCATAATAGCTGAAATATAAAAACAAGGCCTCTGGTTTACAGGAGATGAAAAGGATTTCAGTATTTTCTTCATTCCATGAGATTTGAAATCCAGGGGAAAACATTCAGGACATGGTGCAGTTTGTTTGAGAACAGTTAGAAATTAAGAAATAAAGTCCCATTGTGAGACCACCTGACCTGCCTCTTTAGAAACCTATATGCAGGTCAGGAAGCAACAGTTAGAACTGGACATGGAACAACAGACTGCTTCCAAATAGGAAAAACAGTACATCAAGGCTGTATATTGTCACCCTGCTTATTTAACTTCTATGCAGAGTACATCATGAGAAACTCTGGGCTGGAAGAAACACAAGCTGGAATCAAGATTGCCGGGAGAAAGATCAATAACCTCAGATATGCAGATGACACCACCCTTATGGCACAAAGTGAAGAGGAACTAAAAAGCCTCTTGCTGAAAGTGAAAGAGGAGAGTGAAAAAGTTGGCTTAAAGCTCAACATTCAGAAAACGAAGATCATGGCATCTGGTCCTATCACTTTATGGGAAATAGATGGGGAAACAGTGGAAACAGTGGCTGACTTTATTTTTCTGGGCTCCAAAATCACTGCAGATGGTGATTGCAGCCCAAAATTAAAACATGCTTACTCCATGGAAGAAAAGTTATGACCAACGTAGATAGCATATTGAAAAGCAGAGACATTACTTTGCCGACTAAGGTCCGTCTAGTCAAGGCTATGGTTTTTCCAGTGGTTATGTATGAATGCGAGAGTTGAACTGTGAAAAAAGCTGAGCACCAAAGAATTGATGCTTCTAAACTGTGGTGTTGGAGAAGACTCTTGAGAGTCCCTTGCACTGCAAGGAGATGCAACCAGTCCATTCTGAAGGAGATCAGCCCTGGGTGTTCTTTGCAAAGAATGATGAAACTCCAGTACTTTGGCCACCTCATGCAAAGAGTTGACTCATTGGAAAAGACTCTATGCTGGGAGGGATTGGGGGCAGGAGGAGAAGGGGACGACAGAGGAGGAGATGGCTGGATGGCATCACTGACTCAATGGACCTGAGTTTGAGTGAACTCCGGGAGATGGTGATGGACAGGGAGGCCTGGCGTGCTGCAGTTCATGGAGTTGCAAAGAGTTGGACACAACTGAGCGACTGAACTGAACTGAGAGTCCAAGACAAGAGATGAGCTCCTTACACCAAAGCAATTATGTACACTCAATGTAAATGACACTTAGGAGTAAAGGAATATAAAGAAAGAAAAGCAGACCACAAATAGAACAGTGAGGAAGCATTCTCATTTAGGGACAAGCCAAATGGACATAAGAGAGGACACCCAGGATAGGAACCAGAGATCCTGGAGTAGGATGACACAGAAATTCAAGAAGGATTTATACCAAGAGGAAGTGGTCAACAATATAAAAATTGTAGAGCTGTCAAGAAAGGTGAAAACTGAGAAAGCTCAACAATATTTAGCTATTGGTGAGTACTTGCAAGGTCTTTTGATTTACCTACTGATAGAGTAGATTTTAAAAACGAGAGTTACTACCAAATCCAGACCTTATATTTGCCAATATTATGCTTTTATTCAGAAAATTAAGTTCATGTCAACACCTAACAACTACTTAAAAATACACAGCTTCCATATCTAAAGATTCTTTATTAATGAGGGTTCATTAACTCAATGTTGCTGCTGCTGCTAATTTGCCTCAATCATGTCCGACTCTGCAACCTCAGAGACAGCAGCCCATCAGGCTCCCCCCCGTCCCTGGGATTCTCCAGGCAAGAACACTAGAGTGTGTTGCCATTTCCTTCTCCAATGCATGAAAGTGAAAAGTGAAAGTGAAGTCGCTCAGTCGTGTCCAACTCTTAGCGACCCCATGGACTGCAGCCTACCAGTCTCTTCCATCCATGGGATTTTCCAGGCAAGAGTACTGGAGTGAGGTGCCTTCTTCACATTAACTCAATGAGTATCCACATTATTTTTGTATTTTTTCAGTATTTAACACTTCCCTTTCCAGTATATGCTTTTATCACCCCAGTATAACATAATTCCTGGTAAGAATCTTAACTGATCCATAAATAAACTGAACAGTCATCTCCACATATCTTATTTTTTGGCTGTTTTAATCACAGTTTGTCTCTGCATACTTTATTTAAAACTTCTTGCCTGGAAATATGCTGACCTATAAATAGACATTTAAGAAGCTATATATAAACCTGCTTTCTAAGTTTTTGTACTTGTGTAAATCTTGATAAGATATATTGTTACTAAAAGCAAAGGTATGTATGTGGGGTTATGGGAAAACTAGCCCCTTGCCTCCTAGTCTGCATATACATGCACACACACATATGTGATATAGAAGTTGTAGTATGCTTCAGTATTTTCATAAGTAATATTGTCTGTGTCATGTAGAGATAGTTTATGTACTTTATATGTATACAATTAAATTTTATATTATATTACATATATAATTCACTCATAGGATAGATTTTTTAATAAACAAAAAAAGGCTATTGGCAAATTTGAGCCTCATGTTTATCAGTAGTATGTTTTTATTAAATTTTATAAATTCAGCAACTGCTTATTAAGTAAAACCTGATATTGCCTAAAATTTCCATGTTCACATTTTCTGAAATCTTATTTTCTAAAGAGCACAACATAACATTCCCAGAATCCCTTCCTTGAAAATAATGGTATTTTTCTACTGCTAACAAAAGTAGTCTTCATAAATTAGTTATCACAATTATACTGTTTATAGATTATATACTGTGCTTTTTATATCCAAGAAAATTCTGAGTCAGATGCACTAATTTGGTTTTGTTAACACTAAACTAGCTGATTCAGGCATCAGCTACTAATTCAAACTTCATCAATTTTCCTTTTAAGGAAGTTTAAAGATCACTATCTAGTGGAATTTTTGACATAAAAATTTTCCAAATTGAGCCTCAAATTGAAGTAATCAATATTTTAATCAAAAATTTTAAAATGATAGTGATTATAAATTAATTTTATATATTTTTAAAATAAATCCTAAAAATATTTTATATATTTTCTAAAATAAATCCTAAAAGTAAACTTCAGATTAGAAAACAAAAATCATTATTCATTTATGATTTTTTAAAATAATTTTATTTATTTCTGGTTGCACTGGGTCTCTGTTGCTGTGCAAGGGCTTTCTCCAGTTGTGGTGAGTGGGGGCTACTCTCTAGCTGTGGTGCTCAGGCTTCTTGTTGTTGTGGCTTCTCTTGTTGCAGAGCTCAGCCTCTGAAGGGTGGGATCAGTAGTTGTAGCACCCAGTCTTAGTTGCTCTGAGGCATGTGAAATCTTCCCGGACCGGGAATCGAACCTGAGTCCCCTGCACTGGCAGTCAGGTTTTTTTCCACTGTGCTACCAGGGAAGTCCCTCATTTCTGGTATTTTTAACCACATAGTTTAACAACTGAATTGGTTTTTCTTTACTGAATGTTAACTATGACTTTCTAAAAATTTTCTTACAAGAATAAACATAATTGCTTGTAATTTTATGTTATTGAATACAAATTTGTTTTTATTTTTTCCCTGTTATTTTTTGTTAATGGAACAAGTCCTAAACCAGAAGATTTAATTCTACTCACTGACCAGTATTTTAATTTTAAACATTTGAACTGGTCTTAAGGATGTTCAAAAAATTTAGATATAGAATTCTAATTTATTTTTTAGTGGCTATGCCCACTACACACTATTTGACTTTTTCCCTAGTTGCATAAAAACCATTTATATGTTTATGAAAAGACAAACATGGTAGATGGCCAACAGATACATGAAAGCTGCTCAGCATCACTAATCATCAGGAAAGTGCAAATAAAAACCCCAATGAGCTATCCTCTCACACTGTGAGAATGGTTATTAGCAAAAAAACAACAAATAAGTAAATGTCAATACGGACTGGAGAAAAGGGAACCCTTGAGCACTGTTTGTAGGAATGTAAATTGGTGCCAATACTATGGAAAAGAATGTGGGGATTTCTCAAAAAATTAAAAACAGAACTATCATGTGATCCAGCAATCCAGTTCAGAGTATTTTTCCAAAGAAAACGAAAACACTAATTTGAAAAAAATGCATGTATATATACATTGCAGAATTATTCATGATAGCCAAGATGTGAAAGCAGCCCAAGTGCTCATTGATAGATGAATGGATAAAAAAGATATAGACATAAATATATTCCAAGGTGTGTGCATATATATATGGTATATATATGTATGTATGCATACATATGGTGTATATATATGTATGTATGTGTGTATATATATATGCATATATACCATATATATGCATACCAGTATACCATATACATGCATCCATTTCATTCCAATTCCAAAGAAAGGCAATGCCATTGAATGCTCAAACTACCGCACAATTGCACTCATCTCACATGCTAGTAGTGTAATGCTCAAAATTCTCCAAGCCAGACTTCAGCAATACGTGAACCGTGAACTCCCTGATGTTCAAGCTGGTTTTAGAAAAGGCAGAGGAAACAGAGATCAAATTGCCAACATCCGCTGGATCATGGAAAAAGCAAGAGAGTTCCAGAAAAACATCTATTTCTGCTTTATTGACTATGCCAAAGCCTTTGACTGTGTAGATCACAATAAACTGGAAAAATCTGAAAGAGATGGGAATACCAGACCACCTAACCTGCCTCTTGAGAAATCTGTATGCAGGTCAGGAAGCAACAGTTAGAACTGGACATGAACAACAGACTGGTTCCAAATAGGAAAAGGAGTCCGTCAAGGCTGTATATTGTCACCCTGCTTATTTAACTTATATGCAGAGTACATCGTGAGAAACACCGGATTGGAAGAAACACAAGCTGGAATCAAGATTGCCGGGAGAAATATCAATCACCTCAGATATGCAGATGACACCACCCTTATGGCACAAAGTGAAGAGGAGCTAAAAAGCCTCTTGTTGAAAGTGAAAGAGGAGAGTGAAAAAGTTGGCTTAAAGCTCAACATTCAGAAAACGAAGATCATGGCATCTGGTCCCATCACTTCATGGGAAATAGATGGGGAAACAGTGGAACAGTGTCAGACTTTATTTTTTTGGGCTCCAAAATCATTGCAGATGGTGATTGCAGCCATGAAATTAAAAGACGCTTACTCCTTGGAAGAAAAGTTATGACCAACCTAGATAGTATATTCAAAAGCAGAGACATTACTTTGCTGACTAAAGAAAAAGTTGGCTTAAAGCTCAACATTCAGAAAACGAAGATCATGGCATCTGGTCCCATCACTTCATGGGAAATAGATGGGGAAACAGTAGAACAGTGTCAGACTTTATTTTTGGGGGCTCCAAAATCAATGCAGATGGTGACTGCAGCCATGAAATTAAAAAACGCTTAGTCCTTGGAAGAAAAGTGATGACCAACCTAGATAGTATATTCAAAAGCAGAGACATTACTTTGCCGACTAAGGTCCATCTAGTCAAGGCTATGGTTTTTCCTGTGGTCATGTATGGATGTGAGAGTTGGACTGTGAAGAAGGCTGAGCACCAAAGAATTGATGCTTTTGAACTGTGGTGTTGGAGAAGACTCTTGAGAGTCCCTTGGACTGCAAGGAGATCCAACCAGTCCATTCTGAAGGAGATCAACCCTGGGATGTCTTTGGAAGGAATGATGGTAAAACCGAAGCTCCAGTACTTTGGCCAACTCATGCAAAGAGTTGACTCATTGGAAAAGACCCTGATGCTGGGAGGGATTGGGGGCAGGAGGAGAAGGGGACGACCGAGGATGAGATGGCTGGATGTCATCACGGACTCAATGGACGTGAGTCTGAGTGAACTCCAGGGTTGGTGATGGACAGGGAGGCCTGGCGTCCTGCAATTCATGGGGTCGCAAATAGTCGGACACGACTGAGCGACTGAACTGAACTGAACTGATAGTTGCTTTACAATGTTGTGTTTCTACTGTACAGCAAAATGAATAGGCATCAGTTCAGTGACCACAACTTCACAAATGCAACATTGAAAGCTTCAGATTTAGGACTCTAGAGTGGATTTTAAGTTAAACCGTGGGCAAAGTTTTACAAATGCCTCTTTAATAAATTCAACCATGGCATCAACAGTTTTATCACCTTCCTGAAGTTGGTATTTAGATACTGAGCTTTAGAAGATGCCATTTTACAGTAAGAGTCCAATTTCCTTTTTTTTTTTTCCCGACTACTACAACAGCTATGTTACTGCTTATTTTGAAGAAGGAAATGGCAGCCCACTCCAGTATTCTTGACTGGAGAATTCCATGGACAGAGGATCCTGGCTACAGTCCATGGGGTCACAGAGAGTCGGACATGACTGAGCTACCGACACACACACTACTTATTTATTTCCTAAATTATAATCTCTGTTTAAACTTACTATTATACTGCCTAATGACATAAACTTTCTGAGTACATATTTGTTCTATGCTTCTCTTAAATTAAAATGCTTAAAAACTCACAATTCAGTTTCAGAGTTGATTGGGGTTAAGCAGAGTCCACGGATCAAACTAAAAACCCTTCTTTAAAATAAGTGACATTAGTTTGGCAATTTGGAACCTAGGATCGATATGAGTGTGTATGGGAGTCTATTCTAGGAATTGACACTGTCAATATATTAATCTATCAGTTTATCTTTGGAGATTATTTCCCAGTGAGGTTAAATCTACTTAAGTCATTGAAGGGCTCCCCTGACAGTTCAGCTAGTAAAGAATCTGCCTGAAATGCAGGAGACCCTTGTTCAATTCTTGGGTTGGGAAGATTCCATGGAGAAGGGATAGCCACCCACTCCAATATTCTTGGGCTTCCCTGATGGCTCAGATGATAAAAGAATCTACTGCAATGCAGGATACCTGGGTTTGATCCATGGGTTGAGAAGATCCTCTGGAGGAGGGCATGGCAACCCACTCCAGTATTCCTGCCTGGAGAATCCCCATGGACAGAGGAGTCTGGTGGGCTACAGTCTATGGGGTCACAAAGAGTTGGACACGACTGAGTCACTAAGCACAGCACAGCACAAGTCATTGAAAGATAATGTTTATATTTGTTCTTGTCACCCTTTCAACCCAATTGCTTCTTTTCAGAACCAGGACTTCTGAACTATTTCTTAATAAATGACAAAGCCTTCCAAATTTAACTGTTTATTCTTGTATTTAAATTCACTTTCTCTCTAGATATAGGATCACAGCTTGTTCCCCAGCATGTGTTACTTGCTTTTGTTTCCTTGTTAAAATCAGGTGTTGCAATGATGAGGGCAGAAGACCAGATTCCAAAATAAGGTCAAGCAGTAAACAATGAATTTTATTAGTGGTCCAAGAGATGTTAAAGACCTCATCAATATGGCCACAGAAAATTGAGCTTGCTTCTGTAAAGATAAGTACTCTGTTCTGAATTTGCTAACAAATTAAAGCCCCCCAGATATATTCATTTATAGAAAGAAATTGTTCGGGGGGGACTTACTGAGAGCTGTAATTCCTAGGAATAAATATGTCACCTGAAATGTTATTGATAGTGGGAAAATACAGTGTAAATATACTTCCTAAACCATGTTTTCCCTTAATTGTAGCAGAAAGGCACTCAAACTCTTTTTATCATAGTAATAAACAAAAGACATGGGATATCTGTGTTTAAACCACCTTGGCTTAACACAATTTGTAATGGCCATCATTAGGAGTTTATGTGCAACCCTGTGTTATGTCAACCACACTAAGATAATGTTGCTTGGGGTGCTATATCCAAGCTCTTTGAAATGTGTGCATAAACAGACACTTTTTTCCATGTATCTGTTTTGTCATTTATTCCGCTGTGTAAACACTGTTATGAAATTTAGTCTAATCTCTTTTTTTGGGTTAATTCAAACTTTTCACTATGTTCAGATAACTGTAACCAAAGCCAGATGTTGGCCTCAGCACTGAAAGAGCTCACTTAATGTAAACACAATTCTATTTCCTCCATTTCTCTTTGCAGTCCAGATGTTGCCGTTGTTCACAATGCTTTTTGCTCTGTCTCCTAACAGACCTCCCAGAAATTGAGAGCTTCCTTTCCAACCAATTTGTGTGTGGATGTCTACCTTTGAATTCCTGTTATGCCTCACAAGCTCCATAATAATGTAACAAGTAGCCCCACTCAATCTGGGTGGAAATCCCAAGCTATTCATCTCTTTATTATCCACTGTCTTCTTTATGGATTCTCAATTCAGTAGACACTTCTTCGGGGTTCATTTGCTGTGCAGAAGTCTGCTATCCACCTTCTCCCTTGTGAAAAGAAACATGTTTTTAATGGACTCTGCTGACTCTCCATTCATTTTTAAGACTTCACTGGAGATGGCCTTTATACACCAGCCTCCCTGAGGACTGTCTCCTCCATTCTTTATCTGCCATTACCATATCATCTGGTCCCTCAACCACCACATGTTAACATCTCCATCTTCTCCTCAGACATTTTCCCTTCTCCAATTAATTGACTTAATCGATTTTCATACTTCAAAATGTAAACGCGTTTTTCAGTGCTTTATGTTTCTACCTTTTGTGGGTTTTTTGCTCATTTGGTGACCCTTGATACTTTTTTCCATGTTCTCATTTAAGTCTTTGGACTATAATTTTCTAAGAAAGCATAGAATTAGAAGATAATTTCTAGTATGTTACCTTTTAGGACTGCTTGCCTCATAACGTAGCTCATCTCTCAATGCCCCATTTGCTGTAAAATTCATGTGTATAAACAAGCTAATATCTTTATTATCTTGAAGCCAAAGATAGTTTCTTTCTCTTGCAGGTGGTTCTGGGAAAGATTTATAGATATGCCTATCTTGATTAAATGTATCAATCACAGATGATTTTAATTTACTTATATTCTCTGAGCCACCAGGGAGGCCCCTAAATTCTTTTAATGTCTTTTAAATTTCTATAGACTTTTCTTGATTCTTTAACTGACCTTATGTACAACAATAGACATAGAAATTGAATATGAATTTTTGTTGATTTCTTTTGAGTCAGTCAATAGATTATTTCCGACTTTATTTCTGAAGAATGTATTTAAGCAAAACACACAGATTTAGTGGGCTTAAAACTCAAAATCCATTTAGCATGAAAAATGAGAGAAAATTTCACAATTGACTATGTTAAAATAGCTTCCCTTTCCAGGAAAAGGAGATGTAAGAAATCATAACACTTATGGAATAAAACATTTTCTGTTATTATTATAAAAATTCAATTGCTATCTTAATATTTTCCCAGAATAGGCTGAAATAGCCATGTTGCATAATTATATGGTTCTACCTTCTAAATACCATCTTTGACATTTCTGCATATATTTAAATCTTGAACCATTTTAATTCATACTTAGCAATCTTTGTACATGGCATTTTTAATTGGAACAGACAGAGATTACCGAGTTCAATTCCTTGATTTTACAATGGTTAAAATTAGAACTGGAGATTAAAAGTTTCAGGACTTAAATCAGTTCCCATGTTTGGTTAAAAGCAGTACTGGTGCAAAGAGTCTTTTCACTCACCCTCTCATAAAATCTGTTTCTGTAACAGTACCCCAGGATTCAGTGTTCATCCAGGTTTGGTGCTTTGCCTCTTCAACTCTCTCCACCCACTTCACACACAGTATACCTGCAAAACAGTTCCTGCACAGGCTAGATGCCTTCTGTTTTTCTATTTCCTTCACTATACCTGCCCTTCTCTTCTTGATGATCCCCATAGGCTGCTTTTGGTGTCTGCTTTGTCAATTTGAAATGAAACACATCCTTGAAATGTCATGGTGAGAATTGATCCTAGTTTGTGGTATTATTGTAGGCACCACCTCGCTCTCCTTTACCTTTGGACAGATCTGGTCTCAGATCATTCACATATTTTATATAGGCTCACGGGAACAAGGACCAGCATATATTCTTCAGCCTTCACTAATGACTACAGAAGAAATTGCAACCACCTGACTAACATGGTAGCTGGTAATCTACCTCCATAACTAGTCAAAGGGAAATGAAAGACAGAGAGAGAGAACTCAACAACTTGAGGGAGAGACCAAGGGAATAATTACAACAGATTGCTCCTATTGAGTAGAAATAATGGAAGAGGAAGAAGAAAATGTTAAAAACGAAGGACAGGTCTAACACAATTAGAAATCAAAATTTTTGAAACTCTAGATTAGAATTTCTAAAATGTAAAAATTTATCAGTCCTAAAAAATAAGATGTGCATGATGGAGAATTAAGTTTAAAATAGAGTTCAGTTCAGTTCAGTTGCTTAGTCGTGTCCTACTCTTTGTGATTCCACGAACCGCAGCACACCAGGCCTCCCTGTCCATCACCAACTCCCGGAGTCTACCCAAACCCATATCCATCCAGTTGGTAATGCCATCCAACCATCTCATACTCATTCGTCCCCTTCTCTTCCTGCCCTCAATCTTTCCCAGCATTAGGGTCTTTTCCAATGAGTCAGCTCTTCACATCAGGTGGCCAAATATTGGAGTTTTAACTTCAACATCAGTCCTTCCAATGAACACCCAGGGCTGATCTCCTTTAGAATGGACTGGTTGGATCTCCTTGCAGTCCAAGGGACTCTCAAGAGTCTTCTTCAACACCACAGTTCAAAAAAATCAATTCTTGGGTGCTCAGCTTTCTTTATAGTCCAGCTCTCACATCTATACATGACTACTGGTAAAACCATAGCCTTGACTAGACAGACCTTTGTTGACAAAGCAATGTCTCTGCTTTTTAATATGCTGTCTAGATTGGTCATAACTTTCCTTCCAACGAGCAAGCATCTTTTAATTTCATAGCTGCATTCACCATCTGCAGTGATTCTGGAGCCCTGAAAAATAAAGTCAGCCACTGTTTCCCCATCTATTTTCCATAAAGTGATGGGACCAGATACCATGATCTTAGTTTTCTGAATGTTGATCTGTAAGCCAACTTTTTCACTCCCTCTTTTACTTTCACCAAGAGGCTCTTTAGTTCTTCTTCACTTTCTGTCATCTGCATATCTGCATTTATTGATATTTCTCCTGGAAATCGTGATTCCAGCTTATGGTTCCTCCAATACATCTCATGTGACAATATACAGCCTCGATGTACTCCTTTTCCTATTTGGAAGCAGTCTGTTGTTCCATGTCCAGTTCTAACTGTTGCTTCCTGATCTGCATACAGGTTTCTCAAGAGGCAAGTCAGGTGGTCTGGTAGTCCCATCTCTTTCAGAATTTTCCAGTTTATTGTGATCCACACAGTCAAAGGCTTTGGCATAGTCAATAAAGCAGAAATAGATGTTTTTCTGGAACTCTCTTTCTTTTTCCATGATCCAGAGGATGTTGGCAATTTGATCTCTGGTTCCTCTGCCTTTTCTAAAACCTGCTTGAACATCTGGAAGTTCACAGTTCATGTATTGCTGAAGCCTGGCTTGGAAAATTTTGAGCATTACTTTACTAGCATGTGAGATGAGTGCGATTGTACGGTAGCTTGAGCATTCTTTGGCATTGCCTTTCTTAGGGTTTGGAATGAAAACTGACCTTTTCCAGTCCTGTGGCCACTGCTGAGTTTTCCAAATTTGCTGGCATATCGAGTGCAGCATTTTCACATCATCTTTCACGATTTGAAATAGCTGGAATTCCATCACCTCCATTAGCTTTGTTCATGGTGATGCTTCCTAAGGGCCACCTGACTTTACATTCCAGGATGTCTAGCTATAAAATAGAGAAAAATATGTAAAACATGAAATAATGAGAAAAAGAAACAAGAAATGTTGATGAATATATAAATAATGTGCAAATACTGTGCAAATTATAGGCAGTTTCAAAAGAAATAATAAACAGGAGATTAAGAATCAAAAAACAGATGTTCTTTTAAAGATGTGAATATTGAGACTCAGTGATACCATTGAAATTTTAGAGAGATTAATGGAAAAATCACTTTGATAAAGCATTAAAAATAAGTTAAATTAAAAGTAAGTCTAAAACTTCCAGACAAATAGACCAAAGTACTTATAAAGAAAATAAAACCTTATCAGAAAAATCTCAGGAGGAATATTTTAATCTCAAGAAAATTGGAAAAACTAAATAAGAGAGCTCAAGATGGGTAAAGAAAATGTGTTGTAAAAAAATGTACTAGACAAAAAAAATGATTTATATAAATGTTGACAGTGTGACTTGGAATTATAGCCTCCATATGAAGACAAGTTCTTTGAACTTGAAGAGCTGTCCTGTAATGGACAACTCAAAAAAGACAAAGGATTTAGGGGTGAGGTGATTCTGTGAGAATTCTGTGGTGGGGCATAGGGTCATGATAAAAACACCACAAAAATCTGTTCTTGACATGAATGTGTAGAGGGGACCAAGTCTGGTTTTGGGTATGAGTATGTATTCTAATTTTAAATATTTAATACAAATATATAATATTGACTATGACTATTAAGGATCAAAAGACTAATGATATGCACACCTAGAAACAAAGAAAAAGAATTCCTGTTCAATTTACTTTCAAAAAAATATTTTCTACTTGGTTCCAAATAAAACTTTAACTTAAGAAATTTCAAAACCCAGAAGTTTTACAGCCCACATTCATATACCATAGTTCAATAAGACTTACTGTTGAGTTTCATTTTCCTCTCTTACACAATAAACTTAAAAAAAAGACTATAGTATTTAGATACTTTTCTCTTATTACTTGGATGTTATTTAAAATTAATGCACCCACAAAATTTAATCAAATGTTTATTTATATTTGTTGGTTTAACTTTGTCATTACTTCCTAGATTTGTTGATTAGTTTTCTTCCTAGTCATTATTTTCTCCCTCATTTAAAAAGTCTTATTAACCAAATTTATCTATTTTTAATAGCCAGATTTAATTTTAAAATAATGTATTATACAAGATTTACATTAAGATACTGGGAATATTTTATATTTTAATATTTATCTTTGTCTTCATTAATCAATGATTTTTCAAAATCTTGACTTTACTCACTGCCTGTTTCTGAAGGGAAAATTCCATCAGAGTTCTCAAATTTTATGAAAACAAATTCATGAAAAGGGAAATTTCTGAGGATAATCTGCCTCCAACCAATTATTGATACTGTTATTTACCTTATTATGTAAATGTTTTATATTTGGAGGAAATTTATCTCTCAACTTTCCCTCATATTATCCCTTATCAGCATCACTATTGTGATGATAATCTGAGCTTAGGCAAGGTTTGAAATTAGAAATATTTTTATTGAGGCATAGTTTATTTACAGTGTTGGATTAATTACTGCTGTACAAGAAAGTGATTCGGTTTATATTCTTTTTCCATCATGGTTTTTCATAGAATGCTGAATACAATTCTCTGTGCTGTACATAGGATGTTATTGTTTATCCATTATCTATATTAAAGCTTGCATCTGCTAACCCCGGTGCCCCCATTCCATCCCTTCCCCAATGCCTTCCCCTTTGGCAACCATTAGTGTTCTCTACGTCTGTGATTCTGTTTCTGCTTCATAGACAAGTTAATGTGTATCATTTTAGATTCCATATATAAATGATATAATATGATATTTGTCTTCCTCTTTCTGATGATAATCTCTAGTTGCATCTTTTAATTTATTTATTTTTAAATTTATTTTTAATTGAGAGATAATTGCTTTACAATATTGGTTTGATTTCTGCCATATATCAATATGAATTAGCTAGCCATAGGTGAACGTATGCCCCCTCCTTCTTGAACCTTCTTGCCACCTCCCACCCATTCCTACCCCTCCCTACCCCTCTAGGTTGTTACAGAGCCCCAGTGTGAATTTTCTGAGTTGCAGCAAATTTCCATTGGCAATCTATATTACATATGGTAGTATATGCTCCCATGCTACTCTCTCCATTCATCTCACCCTCTCCAACCTTTCTCCCCAACCCCTGCCAGCCATTGACCATAAGTCTGTTCTCTATGTCTACGTCTCCATCACTGCTGTGGAAATTGGTTCATCAGTACCAGCAATACCACTTCTAGACATATACCCTGAAGAATCCAAACTGAAAAAGACACATGCACCCCAATGGTCCTTGCAGTACATATTTACTGTACCTAGGACATGGAAGCAACCTAGATATCTATCAACAGATGAATGATAAAGAAGCTGGGATACATGTATAGAATGGAATACTACTCAGCCATAAAAAGGAATGCATTTGAATCAGTTCTAATGAAGTGGCTGAACCTAGAGCCTATTATACAGGGTGAAGTAAGTCAGAAAGAGAAAAACAAATACTGTATATTAATTTATTCAAAAGCAGAGACATTACTTTGCCGACTAAGGTCCGTCTAGTCAAGGCTATGGTTTTTCCTGTGGTCATGTATGGATGTGAGAGTTGGACTGTGAAGAAGGCTGAAGCGCCGAAGAATTGATGCTTTTGAACTGTGGGGCTGGAGAAGACTCTTGAGAGTCCCTTGGACTGCAAGGAGAGCCAACCAGTCCATTCTGAAGGAGATCGGCCCTGGGATTTCTTTGGAAGGAATTATGCTAGAGCTGAAACTCCAGTACTTTGGCCACCTCATGCGAAGAGTTGACTCATTGGAAAAGACTCTGATGCTGGGAGGGATTGGGGGCAGGAGGAGAAGGGGGCGACCGAGGATGAGATGGCTGGATGGCATCATGGACTCAATGGACATGAGTCTGAGTGAACTCCGGGAGTTGGTGATGGACAGGGAGGCCTGGTGTGCTGCGATTCATGGGGTCGCAAAGAGTTGGACACGGCTGAGCGACTGAACTAACTAACTAACTAATGCCTATAGTTGCATCTTCTTGGTACCTTTGATCTTACTGTAAGTTTGAATGTTTTATGATACATATCTGTGTATAAAGAAAGAAAACAAAGCAAACAGAACATTTGGGAATTTTGAGATTTAAAGTAATAATGTCAGCTCTGGACAACTTCTGAGAGATCATTTATATCTTAAAAAATGGATGAAACGAGCCGATTATACAGAGTGAAGTAAGCCAGAAAGAAAAACACCAATACAGTATACTAACACATATATATGGAATTTAGAAACTGGTAATGATAACACTGTATGCGAGACAGCAAAAGAGACACAGTTGTATATAATGGACTTTTGGACTCTGAAGGAGAGGGAGATGGTGGGATGTTTTGGGAGAATGGCACTGAAACATGTATACTATCATGTAAGAAATGAGTCACCAGTCTATGTTCGATACAGGATACAGGATGTTTGGGACTGGTGCATGGGATGATCCAGAGAGTTGATATGGGGTGGGAGTTGGGGAGGGGTGTTTAGGATTGGGAACTCATGTACACCCGAGATGGATTCATGTCAATGTATGGCAAAACCAATACAGTAATGTAAAGTAAAATAAAGTAAAAATAAAAATTTTTTAATTAAATAAAATGGGATAAAAAAAATGGATGGATTGAATCCATCAGCCCATAACTCCTCCTTACAAAGCCTGCTGTGTAATTTACTGAAGAATGGTGTGATTTTCCACTTGAACTCACAGGGTGAATCTACTATTTTGGTGTTCAATGTCCTGATAACCCACTGTTTGCATCTTAAATGCTGTCTGCCTCACTTACATGTTCCCTGACATGACTATCTGATTTCTAGTTTTCTCTCATCCTGAGAGTTAACTCTTTCCACTCGAGTTTTGCTCCCACATTCTTATGTCCCTCTCCAAAATCCTATCCGGGAACTGATTTTATTCCTTTTTCCAGAGGTTTCTCAGCACCCAATTTCTTTCTTCTATACCTATATATGAAATTAAAAGACGCTTGCTCCTTGGAAGAAAAGCTATGTGACCAACCTAAACAGCATATTAAAAAGCAAAGACATTACTTTGCAAACAAAGGTCCATCTAGTCAAAGCTATGGTTTTTCCAGTAGTCTTGTATAGATGTGAGAGTTGGACTATAAAGAAAGCTAAGCACCAGAGAATTGATACTTTTGAACTGTGGTGTTGGAGATAACCCTTGAGAGCCCCTTGGACTGCAAGGAGATCAAACCAGTCAATCCTCAAGGAAATCAGTCCTTGGTGTTCATTGGAAGGACTGATGCTGAAGCGAAACTCCAATACTTTGGCCACCTGATGCGAAGAGCTGACTCATTGGTAAAGACCCTGATGCTGGGAAAGATTGAAGGTAGGAGGAGAAGGAGACGACAGAGGATGAGATGGTTGGATGGCATCACTGACTCAATGGACATGAGTTTGAGTAAGCTCCAAGAGTTGCTGATTGACAGGGAGGCCTGACATGTTGCAGTCCATGGGTTCGCAAAGAGTTGGACGTGACTGAACTGAACTATACCAGTACAGGGGAACAACTGAACGGCAATTAATGAGTACAAGTTTATCATGAATAATAATGGTGTCATCATTTAATTTATCACTTAAGGGAAGAAGAAGAAATTGAAAAACTACAGTGGAAGCTACTAATAGCATCAAGAAGAGATACATACTATAAATCAACTGTGTGAGATACCTTCAGTAAAGTAACTGTGTGAAAATGATAATTGCTCAGTCGTGTCTGACTCTTTGACATCCATGGACTGTAACCTGTCAGACTCCTCTGACCATGGAATTCTCCAGGCAAGAATACTGGAGTGGGTTTTCATTTCCTTATCTAGGGGATCTTCCTGGCCCAGAGATCGAACCTGGGTCTCCTGCGTTGCAGGCAGATTCTTCACCATCTGAGCCCCCAGGGAAGCCTCACTTAAAAAAAAATATGCACTTCACTATAAACATTCATTAATAATCTCAAGTTACATATTTTTATACTTATTTTGAACATAATATGGAACTACCACTCTTTAACACGGAGTATAATGCTTGTGGGGCTTCCCACGTGGTGCTCCTGGTAAAGAACCCACCTGCCAGTTCAGGAGATGTAACTGACGTGGGTTCAGTCCCTGAGTCAGGGAGATCCCGCGGAGGAAGGCATGGTAACTCACTTCAATATTCTTGCCTGGGAAATTCCATGGACAGAGGAACCTGGCAGCCTACAGTCCATAGGGTCAGAAAGAGTCAGACACGACTGAAGTGAGTTAACACACGCACATAATGCTTGCATCCTATCTTATATTGTGGTTAAAATTTAGCTTTACCTTTTATACCCCTTCTTTTTTAATATATAATATAGAAGAGATTTTTGTGGGCAATAGTTAAATTTATTGACTTACATTTTCTTAAAAAAAAGATTAAATATATAAAGTTATTGTTGAGTTAATTGATACCACAGTGAAAATGTAGAGGATTGAAAGTCAATACTGTGCTTGTCTTCAAAGCTTGATATGTAAAGCATTTGCCTTTTTAGAGTAGAATTTTATCTTTTCTTACTTATATTTGAGGGGATTGAAGTTTTCTGTGGTAAATGCATCACTTTTGTTCTTTATTCATTGGTACCAACAGGCAGAAAGCTACTCTTGTTACAATCATTCACCCATGATTGGTGAATGTTGTCCTTGGTAAATTGCTTGGGTTAGATACTCTCTGAGCTGTAACCTTCATCTTGTTCAGTTAAGTTGATTAAAACAATTTGTATGAAATTAAATGCAAGCAATATTTACATAATGAAAAGAGAGTGTGACCGAAATCTGCAACCTTCACAATTTCAAATATAGTGATTATTTTGCTAATTACAATGGAAGTTCCTATTTCTCTGGGGATTGAATCCTTTCAGCACATAGGTACTCTCCATGTGGTACAAAAGTAGAAGATGACTTTGTCTTAGTTTGTCCTTAAATAACAAAACATTTGTTTTCCCATTATTCCTTTTTTAAATCATTATGGACACCTTTTTTTTTTTTAACAGCAAAATTATTACAACAGGGTATTTAGTTAAGCTACTGCTGTGCTGTGGTGTGTCACTCAGTCATGTCCGACTCTTTGCAACCCCATGGATTGTAGCTGCCAGGCTCCTCTGTCCATGACGATTTTCCAAGCAAGAATACTGGAGTGGGTTGCCATGCCCTCCTCCAGAAGATCTTCCCAACCCAGGGATGGAACCCAGGTGGATTCTTTACCACCTGAGCCACTAGGGAAGCCCTAGTTAAGCTATAGTGAAAGTTAAGTCGCTCAGTCATGTCCAACTCTTTGCGACCCCAGGGACTGACCCTACAAGTCTCCTCCATCCATGGGATTTTCCAGGCAAGAATACTGGAGTGGGTTGCCATTGCCTTCTCCAGGAGATCTTCCCGATCCAGGGATTGAACCCGGGTCTCCCGCACTATGCTGCTGCTGCCACTAACTCGCTTCAGTTGTGTACAACTCTGTGCGACCCCATAGATGACAGCCCACCAGGCTCCCCCGTCCCTGGGATTTTCCAGGCAAGAACATTGGAGTGGGTTGCCATTTCTTTCTCCAGTGCACAAAAGCGAAAAGTGAAAGGGAAGCTGCTCAGTCATGTCTGACTGTTAGCGACACCATGGACTGCAGCCCACCGGGCTCCTCCATCCATGGGATTTTCCAGGCAAGAGCACTGGAGTGGGGTGCCATTGCCTTCTCCACTCCCGCACTACAGGCAGATGCTTTACCGTCTGAGCCACCAGGGAAGTCAGTTAAGCTATAGTGAGCCATTATCTTTTTAAAATAGGGCTTCCATTCATTTATTTAAGTTGGGTGTCAGAATTTGAGAAATAATTTTATACATTGGAAAACTGCTTCCATAAAAGTTATGTGTGTTCGCCATGTGCTCAATTGTGTCCCACTCTTTGTGACACCATGGACTGTAGCCCACCAGACTCCACTGTCCATGGAGTTTTCCAGGCGAGAATACAGGGTTGCCATTTCCTTCTCTAGGGTCTATTCCCATCCCAGGGATAAAACCTGTGTCTCCTGCATTGGCAGGCAGATTCTTTACCTGAGGAGCCATTGGGGAAGCCCTTTTCTATAAATGTTAGCTACTAAAATTTGAAAGTGTGAAGTGTCTGAGTTGCTCTTTAACTGTTAGAGGATGGCTGAGGCAGCTGGGAAAATGTGCTGTAAGTCATTAGTTTTATCTCCACATTTCATCTAAGTCTCTATTCAGTTTTCTGTATGATATTGGCCTGTGGTCACCATATACAACTCTAACGCAAACACAGCATCTCTTAGGCAGATTGCTCACCCTCTGACTCTCAGTTTCTTCGTGTTAAAGGATGGATTTGGGCAAGATCTCCATGGTAGCTTCCAACTCTAAATTTCTCAGATTTTGAGACTCAGGGACCCCCTTTCTCATTCCCAGGTTAGCCCTAACTAATCCAATGGAGCCCTTCTTCCTCTATCACCCCTTTGTGAGCTCTCCAATAACACAGATATTGTTAATGTTGATCTAAATCAGGTATAACCAGGGTGAGATATAATCACTAGGAGAATACTGTTTTTTATATAAATGAATACAAAATATAATGTTTTAAAACTTATTTTTGTTAAAAAATAATTTGTGAAATTAAAAATAATTCCAAATTAAGACAAACAATCTTTATGTGTAGGATTGTAAAATTTGTCTATATCACTTTCTTTTACATGTTATGAAGTCATTCTTCTGTTCTCCCCAAAAGTCTTTATGAATGCTACTGTACTGATGCTGACAAAATACAGCATTATTTTCCAATTAGCATATTTGGTGTACTTAATGTTTTCTTTTCCTTTGTTGTTTTCAGTGGAAAACAAACTGCTGAAGCAGCAGCTTTAGAGCTTTCGTTTATGTGGCTTTCTCACTAGACTCTTCCACAGAAAACTATCCATGACCTTTTAAATCAAACACAAATATTTTGGAATCTTCCTAAAAACATTAACTTGGTTATTTTTCTCTATTCTACATACACATACTTGTAAATGCATACAAACATTTACAGAAACTATCACTCTGGCAACATTCTTTAAAAGATATGCTTTTTTATTGTCAATAATTTATATTATATTTGAATACAGAAGGGACAAATACAGGCAATGACAGTGTTTTAGCTTTCAAAGTTTCTGTGCTTTAGAATCAACAAATCAGTGCTTTTATCAAATTCTCTTTTAACTACCTATTGTTGACAGATGCATAGAAAAATATTTGCTTAAAAATCAAACAAAATACATACAGTGTAAAATCTGTAGTCTTTACAAAGTCTTTAAGAACTTTGATTTTCCTATTGTTTAAATAGTACAATGATATTTTAGAATATAGTCACCTGTTAAATTAAATCTCTGTTTATTTTATAGAATTATTTGCTTTCAGCACCATGTCATCTCCATTTCTGCAGCCAAATAATGCACAGTTGACTACATTTTCCTTCCGGACTGAGATTTTCCCATTGAAGTCAGGCTCTGGCCAACATTTTAACTCAACAGGCCATGCTGAGGATTAAGCATAGATTATTGCATCCAGAGAAATCTGTATGCAGGTCAGGAAGCAACAGTTAGAACTGGACATGGAACAACAGACTAGTTCCAAATAGGAAAAGGAGTACGTCAAGGCTGTATATTGTCACCCTGCTTATTTAACTTATATGCAGAGTACATCATGAGAAATGCTGGACTGGAAGAAACACAAGCTGGAATCAAGATTGCTGGGAGAAATATCAATAATCTCAGATATGCAGATGACACCACCCTTATGGCAGAAAGTGAGGAGGAGCTAAAAAGCCTCTTGTTGAGAGTGGAAAAGTTGGCTTGAAGCTCAACATTCAGAAAACGAAGATCATGGCATCTGGCCCCATCACTTCATGGGAAATAGATGGGGAAACAGTAGAAACAGTGTCAGACTTTGTTTTTTTGGGCTCCAAAATCACTGCAGATGGTGACTGCAGCCATGAAATTAAAAGGCGCTTACTCCTTGGAAGAAAAGTTATGACCAACCTAGATAGTATATTCAAAAGCAGAGACATTACTTTGCCGACTAAGGTCCGTCTAGTCAAGGCTATGGTTTTTCCTGTGGTCATGTATGGATGTGAGAGTTGGACTGTGAAGAAGGCTGAGCGCCGAAGAATTGATGCTTTTGAACTGTGGTGTTGGAGAAGACTCTTGAGAGTCCCTTGGACTGCAAGGAGATCCAACCAGTCCATTCTGAAGGAGATCAACCCTGGGATTTCTTTGGAAGGAATGATGCTAAAACTGAAGCTCCAGTACTTTGGGCACCTTATGCGAAGAGTTGACTCATTGGAAAAGACCCTGATGCTGGGAGGGATTGGGGGCAGGAGGAGAAAGGGACGAAGGCTCCAAAATCACTGCAGATGGTGATTGCAGCCATGAAATTAAAAGGGTTTCTAGGGCAATGAAAATGCTCCACATGATCCTATAACGATGAACACATGTCATTACGGGCTTACCCTGCAGGTTTGGTTTCAGATCACTGCCATAAAGAAATATTGCAATAAAACAAGTCACATGAATTTTTTGGTTTCACAGTGCATATAAAAGTTATGTGTACTCTAAACTTTAGTCTATCAAGTGTGCAATAGAAGTATGTCTAAAAAACAATGTACATACCTTAATTTAAAAAACACTTTACTGCTAAAAATGCTAACCATCATCTGAGCCTTTGGTGAGTTGTAATCTTTTTGCCAGTGGAGGGTCTTGCCTCAGTGTTGATACCTGCTGACTGATGTTGGTAGTTGCTGAAGGTTCGGGTGGCTGTGGCAATTCCTTAAGATAAAATGACAATAAAGTTTGCCACATTGATGGACACTTCCTTTTAAGAAGGATTTCTCTGAAGCATGCAATGCTATTTGATAGCATTCTACCCACACTGGAAGTTCCTTCAAAACTGGAGTTAATCCTCTCCATCACTTGCACTGCTTTATTAACTAAGTTTATATAATATTCTAAAGAAATTGTCTTTTTTAGCAATGAAATAGGTCTTAATACTACAACTCTTTAATTTGTTTAAAAAAAAAAAAGATCAAAGTGCCTGTGAAGCACAATAAGACAACACACGCCTGCATACATTTGTCTAAACCCACAGAGTAAAGAGGGCCAAGAGTGAACCCTAAGGTAAACGATGGGTTTTGAGCGACTATGATGTGTCAGGGCAGGCTCATCAGCCGTGACAAGCGCATCACCTGGTGGGCAGTGTTGACGGGGTGGGGGTGAGGCTGGGATGCCACGCCTGTGTTGGGGCAAGGAGCACATAGGAAACCCCGTATTTTCCTCTCAGCTTTTCTGAGAGCCTAAAAAATATCCTTAAAGACAAATAAAATCTTTTCTTTTAAAAAGAAACCATGGTTTATTTCTGAATTTCAAAGGGTATTCCTTGGAACTCTTTTTCTTTGAGATCTCAATAGAAGGAAACTGAGTCAAAGTTAAACCCACTTGGAAGACTTAATTCAAACTAAGACTAAACAGGCTTAAAACATCTCACATGTTCATCCGCAAAGCAAATCTCCAAGTAGGTTCCACTATTCACCAATTCATTTGATAAAAGAAACATTTCTCCTACAGGGGTATCTCTCAGGACTCTTCACATCAACACACTTGGAGAATCCTGGATTATAAATAACAGGTCTAAAATGTAGGTCTACAACAATCCCACTACTGGGCACATATCCTGAAGAAGCAATGATTTTAAAAGTCACCCCAGCCTTCACTGCAGCATTATTTACAGGGCTTCCCTGGTGGCTCAGATGGTGAAGAATCTGCCTGCAAAGCAGGAGACCCAGGTTTGATCCCTGGGTTGGTGAGGTCCCCTGGAGAAAGGAATGGCTACCCGCTGCAGTATTCTTGCCTGGGGAATCCCATGGACAGAGGAGCCTGGTGGGCTACAGTCCACGGGGTGGCAAAGAGTCGGACACGACTGAGCGACTAGTATGTTCACTTTCAGTTTTCAGGACATGGAAGCAACTTAGATAGTCATCAACAGATACAGAAGCTGTGGCAAACAGACACAATGGAATATTACTCAGTCGTGAAAAGAAACACATCTGAGTTGGTTCTAATGAGGTAGATGAACCTAGAGCCTATTATACAGAATGAAGTAAATCAAGAAAAACAAATATCACATATTAACATATATATACAGAATCTAGAAAGATGGTACTGATGAGTCTATTTTCAGGGCAGCAATGGAGAAGCAGACATAAAGCACAGACGTGTGGACACAGTGGGGAAAGGAAAGAGTGGGACAAATTGAGACATTTCAATGTATATACACTGAAATGTATACATTACCACATGTAAAATTAGATAGCCAGTGGGAATTTGCTGTATGATGCAGGAAGCTCAAATCCGGTGCTCTGTGACAACATAGAAGCATGGGATGGGTGGAACATGGGAGAAGTTTCAAGAGGGGGGAAACATGTATGCCTTTGGCTGACTCATGCTGATGTATAGAAGAAATCAACAAAATAAATAATTAAAAATAAATAAATAAAAAATAAAATGCAGGTCTATCAGTAAGTTAAATTCTGAAGCACAACAGTCAGGTTCAAACTATGCTCTATTCTTTATGAAAGATATGTGGCATGCTCTTACACTTTTGGATGGGTCTAAGTTGGTGCAGCCACTTTGGAAACTTGCAGGGTTGAACTTAAACTTACCAAAGAACTGATTATTAGGTATATATACAAGGGAAATGTACTTGTGTTGTGTGTGCATTTGTGTGTGCATGTGTGCAAGAAGAGAGACATTTGATGATAGAAGAGGTGAGGGGGCGAGGAGGCAGATACAGCAGTGATGCACGTTGAAGGAGGAAGAAGCAGTGACAAGCCAAGGAAGACACAGGGCCACTGGAGCCGGGAAAGAGAGGGAGATGGATTCTCCCCTCAAAGCCCACAGAAAAAAGGATCCCCGCCAACACCTTGACAAGGGCCCTGCAAAAATGATGTCATACTCTCACCAACAGATCTCTGAAAGAATTAAGGCACGTTATTTTAAGGTACTAGCTTTGTGATAATTTGTCACATGAGCAACAGGAAACGAATGCAATACTATACAGAAATGAGAAAGAGTAAACTGTTACACACAATAAGAAACACCGTTCTCACAGACTAAGTGTTTGATAAATGATACAAGATACAATGGGACAGGACTTCCCTGGCGGTAGAGTGGATAAGAATCCATCTGCCAATGCAGGGACCATGGGTTCAATTCCTGGTCCAGGAAGATTCCGCATGCCGCTGCAGAGTGACTAAGCCTGTGAACCATAATGTCCTGAAACTACTGAAGCCCATGTGCCCAGAGCCCATGCCCTGCAAATAAGAGGAGCCACCACACTGAGAAGCCTTTGCACTGCAGTGAAGAATAATAGCCCCTGCTTGCACTGCAATGAAGAATAGCCCCTGCTGCTGCAGGGGCTGAGTGCAAGGCTGAGCAAGTGCTCAGACTGAGGGAAAGCCTATGTGCATTAACGAAGATTCAGCACAACCCCAAATGAATAAATAAAACTTAAAAAAAGAATACACAATGGGACACACTGCATAAGAGCATTCACAGAAAGTTCAAAAACAGCCCTAATTAATGTGCAGAGTTAGAGGTCAGGATAGCAGTGATTGATGGGAAGAGGCACTGACTTTAAGGCAGTTGAAGGGGCATCTGCAGTAAGTGTCTCTTCCCTCGGGTGCTGGTTACACAGGCATATGTACTCCTGGAAAATTCAAAGTGTATACACATAATGTGTGTGCTAAGTCACTTCAGTTGTGTCCAACTCTTTGTGACCCTATGGACTGTAGCCTGCCAGGCTCCTCTGTCCATGGGATTCTCCAGGCAAGAATACTGGAGTGGGTAGCCGTGCCCTCCTTCAGGGGAGCTTCCCAACCTGGGGATCAAACCCAGATCTCCTGCACTGCAGGCGGATTCTTTACCCACTGAGCCAGCTGGGAAGCCCCATATACATAAACAAAAGGGGATTTTTCCTTTAAAAAAAAAAACTACGTTTTAAAAAAATCATTAGGTCCCAATGACTTACAAAATAAGTGTCTCTTGGGGAAGCACTGGCTGGGAGCGACCTGAGAGCTTGGCCGTTCTCACACAGCAAGGGAAAGGAACCAAGATAAGGAGGCCACAGACTAGACTCAAACAGTCGATATGGGAACTGGAAGAACAAGGTCTCCAGCAAACAAAAATAAACCAAAGTTTCTAGCAGAAGGAAGATGATATGTTTTTGTAACTAAAAAGACTCCATACCTAAAATTCTTTTTTTCCCCAAACTTGGTCTATTACTTTATATTAAGCACAGCAGAGTAAGAACTTAGTAGCGACGTTCCAGTGGATCCACTGGGCTCAGGAAGATACACAAACGTCTGTAGGCTCATGTGTAGGGAAGATAGATGAATCGGAATGAAAATGATCCATGATAAAAGCCCTGTCATCTAACAAGGTCAAGATGCTGCTACAAGGTCCCCTTCTCTTTGGTTCCTACCAAGTGAAAGAAAAATAAAAGTAGTAATTTGTTGACCTTGATATGATATATATTATAAAATATAACAACACTCTCTACCATAGCAGAGTTTAAAACAAACTTCTTTCTGTTTGGGAAAAAAAAAAGGACTATCATTGCTTCCTCTGGCAAATCATATCAGAATGAGTCAGAATGGGAAGCAGCATCATTTCCATAACTAAAATTAATAAATCTAGAGTGAGGTAGAAGAAACTAAACTAGAAGCACTATCAGCAGGGGCAAAGCAGAGATGAATCACATCAACTCGAGGAGGCTTGACAGAAAAGGAAGGAGAGAGGCAGCAGGAAACTAGCCCTTTCTCCTTCCATTACATTTCTGGAGCCAAGGGTATCAAGTTATATGGTGGGCAACTATTAACAGAAAAACCAAGCTTGAAAAGCTAATCAGTCACAAGGCTGAAATAGTTCACAGTCCACACACCTGTATGACACCAACTTTGGTGAAATACTTCATTTTCTAAAGCTTAAAATCACTTTACTGCAACACCCACAGGAGCAGAAGGAGGCTCCGAGAGGCTGGGAATCACAAAGCTAGCTAGTCACCGAGTGGGGATTTTTAAACACTCTGGCAGTGGTTCTTTTCCACATTCAGCCTCTGGTGAAGCAGTGCCAGCATTAGTATGTTGATATGAGACTAGTTTTAATATTACACTAAACTATCAAATTCAGATATAATATCAACATTGTGCTGAATTCATCTGAATTTCATTGAATTTTCATTGAATTCATATAATCAAATATAAGTTTGATCATTAAATCTAAAAGAGAAAAAAAGAGATAAAGAGTCAAAAATTTCATTTTAGCTTTAAAAATGAATTTTGAAACTTCAGTATCTCTGAAGGTAATCAGTCGTGTTCGACTCTGTGCGACCCCCATAGAGACAGCAGCTCACCAGGCTCCCCTGTCCCTGGGATTCTCCAGGCAAGAACACTGAGTGGGTTGCCATTTCCTTCTCCAATGCATGAAAGTGAAAAGTGAAAGTGAACTCGCTCAGTTGTGTCCGACTCTTAGAAACCCCATGGACTGCAGCCCACCAGGCTCCTCTGTCCATGGGATTTGCCAGGCAGGAGTACTAGAGTGGGTTGCCATTGCCTTCTCCTCTGAAGGTAATAGTCAAGCCCAAAACATACACTCTCTGGTTTAGAAGGTAGCGCAGTGAAAGATTTTTAAGCTTCAGAAAACCGAGATTTTTTTTTTAATCTGAAACAAATCAAGATGTCAAAAACAGCTAAATCTGGGTAGTGTCTGTGACATTTTTGGTGCTTTTCTGGAAGTGTGGAATGTTTCATAATTTTAACAGAAAAAAAGGATAAAAAGAACTTTATAGAAATTTTCTATAAACCAGCCACCTGTAAAAATGTTTTAGGTGCCTTTGGATAAAGTAACAGATATAAAAGAAGGGGAACCCTAAGTTTGAAAGTCAATCAAAGCCCAAATAAGGAAAATAATATGCTTTCCATGTGCATGACCCATAATTACCTCTCAATATAAATTCTTACTAATATCTACTCATTTTTCTCATTATTTTTAAATGTCAGCATTTTTTCAATGTTGTGTTTCCCCTGATCATTTATATTTTCTCAAACACTGCCACCACCCCAGGAAATAAATTCACTTTTGGACAAAGGGAACACATGGAAACTGAAAGAACTTTGGAGGATGTTATTGCTGTTTTAAATGATTAATTGCTAATAAATGAGTTTGCAACAAACAGCCTAACTAAAACTTTAATGATAGCCAAATGTGCAGCTTACTATCACCAAGGGAAAAATGAGTGTTTCCCACTCACCAACAGAAGGCCAAGTTTACACAAAGCAGAAAGCCAACAGCAAACAGGATCCTGATAAGGAATTTGGAACACTCAACAATGGTTACCACTTGCCAGCCACTACTTTTTTTCCCCTTTTTACAGAAAAGGAACGAAAGTTCAGCATTCAAGTGGCTTCCCAGAGTCGTTAGGTGAGATGGGTTCCAATACTATAATATTCTTTGTGCATTTATGCAATTCTGTCCTTACCAACAAAATTCAACACGACTGAGGGCTTACTGAGATTGTGAAAGGTCTATTCACATTCTTCATTTCACCCTCTCAGCCATCTGGTGATAGAGATATTAACCCCCACACCATGTCACCTATCAGGAAATGGAAGGTCAAACAGAGCTATGCGCCACCCAAGCTGGTCAGATTTTGGTGGCTGAGCCAAGACTCCAATTGTCTTGCATCTTCCATACTCTTTCTACAAAGAATAAAAGCAGGCAGCCTGCGAAGGCCAGACAGTGGGATAAAATTAGGATGGGCTTTACAGAACTGGGTTTGAACCCCACTTAGTAGTCGTATGACCGGAGAAGTCACTTAAATATGTATACATGTAGCTGATTCACTATGCTGCACAATAGAAACTACAGTGTTACTACAACACTGTAAAGCAACTTGACTCCAAGAAAAACATTTTTTAAAAGAAAAGTTGCTTCATTTCTTGGCATTTCAGTCTTCTCACCTTTAAAATAGATCTACCAGCACCACTCCCCTCCCTGGAAGAAGAGGAATCACGTGTAAAGGGTTTGGAACCTACAGGTACTCAAATGGTAGCTGTTGCTAATGTCAATAACACAGGTCCTATCCTCGTAGTAAGTCTTCCATAAAGCATGCTACTAGAAGGAATCATCTTTACGAAATCAACACAGAAGGATTCCACTGACTAAAACAGTTTGAAAGGCTCTGTTCTTTATCATAGCATATGCCCTTGGTCTCCATCACTCCAGGATCTAACAGCTTTCCTACTGCTGGGGACTGATTCATATCCCCCACAAATTTGTTACGTTTAAGTCGTAACTCCCACTATCTCAGAATGTGACCATATTTGGAGACAGGGTCTTTAAAAAGCTAATGAAAAGCTAAATCCAATATGACTGGTGTCCTTAAAAGAAGGAAATGGCAACCCACTCCAGGATTCTTGCCTGGAGAATCCCATGGACGAGGAGCTTGGTAGGCTACAGTCCATGGGGTCACAAAGAGTCGGACACGACTGAGTAACTTCACTTTCACTTTCTTTCGCTTTAAAACATAGGCACAGAGGAAAGACCCTGTGCAGACAATCGAAGAGGATGCTGAGAGATCTTAAGAAAGACCAAACCTGCTGAAACCTTGATCTTGGACTTGCAGCCTCTGAAAGTGTGGTAAAATTAATGTCTGCTCTGTAAGCCACCTATCCCTGATACTCTGTTAAGGCAGCCCCAGCAGACCAACACACCCACCCAGTGCCATCCTCTCCCTGCGTGCAGCTCAGCTCAGGATGAGAAACACCCAGCTGTGATTCCACTGTCACTACCCAAGGTGCCAGAAAATCGGCTGGCTCACCAGGTGGCAACCTGTTATGTAGCCATGCTGGCATTTATGGCCCACAAAATGACCAACCTTTTTCAGCATTAGTGGCTGATTCACAGGATTTCATGAGGAGGGATTGGAATCCAGGAACAGGAGAGCCCTGATCTCCTCCTGGTAACTTCTTAAGAGAAACGAGGTTGACCTGAAGGGAGACAGGGATTTCCCTGATGGTTCAGATAGTAAAGAATCTGCCTGTAATACAGGAGACCCGGATTTGATCCCTGGGTTGGGAAGATCCCTGAAGATGGAAGGCACAAACAATGGAGCCTCAATGTCGGAACAGCCAGGAGCACCACAAAGTTTCAAAGCTGTGGTGCAGATGACCACAAGGAAATTCACAGTAGCTTTGCAGGGCTAGCATTGCGTTGGACATTTCTTGACTATTATCTGATTATGATGAAATTGTATTGTTATTACTATGATTATTAGACATTTAAATGAGGCCTTAGAGCAAAGTTTCTTGTGGCCAAAACATTTATTAGACAACGAGTAATTCAGTTGTGGCTCTTCATAAATCTAAGTCAAACTCCGCTAGCTCATCCCCAGAGAACTAAATCCCTTTTTCACATAATGGCAATTATTCAAAATGTCTGGTTTGAAGAATGAAATGGACACCCAAAGATGAAGAATGGTTTTGAATCATTAGTTTGAGAGCCTTATCTGATCATTTTAAAGAACAAAAAATTACTATTTATTTCTTCCATCGTTACTCGCATAGAACACACATTTCCCTGGAAAATTCTACATCTTTTCAGAGTATCATTCAGTGAACGAAGCTATGAAGAACATTCATTATGACAAGTCATAAGCATTCCTTAAAAGATCATATAGGATAACATGTCTTATTAAGCTCAAACGCCGCCTCCTTTTACAATGAGTTTCAGTTAAATTTTGAGTTATAAACTGCCTTCCCGTTTCACAAAGCATGGTGAATAAGAGGTAGGTTTGGAGCTTGGCTTTGTCCTCCAACTCACTTCCTCTGTCCTGGGCACACAGTACAGCCGTGATCACAGAGATTCGATCAGGAAGGTCTCTGTGTTCCCCTAACACCCTTTGTGTTGGTGAAGATGGAAAGGACTCTGGGGACAGCAGAGCAGTATTTCTCAGAGAAGTCCCTGGATCACAGCAGGAGGCTTGCTGAAAATGCAGATCCCTGGGCTACACCTAGATTTAATTTATTAATTTTAGGACCACACCCAGGAATCTTCATATTAATCAAGCTCCTCAATTGATTCCTATATAGAGTACAGTTTAAGATCCAAAGCAGCAGAGAGTTAACTGCTGAGGCCATGGGGCTGTGGAATCAGACACAGTCACTTACAGCATGTGTGACCGTGGATAAGTTAGTTCACCTTCCTCACTCTTGATCCCCTGTCTATAATCGAGATACCACAACAACATTATCTACTTCGGAGAAGTGTTGGAGGATAACAGCAAATAATCTACAGAAAGCTTGCCACACACTGCCCAACCCACTGAAATATTCAAAAATGCTAAAAATTATTATTATGGTATGCAAAAGGACTTTGAATTGATTAATTTGGGTTGGGTGATGCATTAACCCTTCATTACAGCAAAGTGAATATTCTAAAGGAACCATGGAAACATGTCTTCTGATTAAAAATCCAAAAGCTTGAGCACTCAGTTTAACTAATATTTAATGGTAAATGCCAGGCATATGGCTGTAAGAACACATTCTGAAAATGCAGTTCTGTCGTCAGAGAGGTTCTCATTTCACAGCATCTCAAATGGAGGTGTCACAGCAGACTCGGGGGAACCTGAAACTGTTTCTGTGAAACATTATTTGACTTTGCTGTCCAATATCACACCACAGAATTCGACTATATAATTATGTATTGGGCTCAGATTTTTTTTTTATCATTTCTATCTTTTGTTTTATCTTAAAAAATAAATCCCTATATACTAGTAAAGCAGAGATTAGAAACCCACCGGGGACTTCTGCAGAACTGAAGAGGCACATGTATTTAATTACGGTGAGGCTTCTGGCATTATCATTCTAAACATGCTCATGCTATCCCCATTAAGAACAGAAAAAAAGGAAGCTACAGGGAAATGCAGACAGCACACAGTAAGTTTAATCTTCAGATGATCTCAAATGAATTTGTGCAAGCAGAATTCCAAATTACTGCATGTAAATAAAAAGCAGGAAATCTGCTCCTCCAATATGCACTCTCCAGAGTTAGCTTCGGGAGCATTTTTCGAATGGGTCCCCATCCAAAAACTAGGACCCCAGAAGAACTGTAAAGATGACGGCAGGGCAGTGTCTGTGCCTAGGTGGGCACCAAACGTTCATGGCTTATCCTACGCCAGAACACTTCAGAGCCCTTGAGCTGGGCTGAGTGACACCCCTCCTCCAGGGTACCCAGCACCCTGAAACACATGAAATTTCCATTTCTCTGGAAGATGGGAGATTTTCCAGCATGGAAAGACAAGACATGAAAGGAGAAAGTAGAGGAGCAGGAGGCACACACAGTACAGTCTTGTGGTTTAAGACTGGACAAAATACTGCAGATGGGAGTAATGATTATTAATGACAACCTAGTGCTGAAAATAGGTAGCTTAGCTGGTAAAGGGTCCACCTGCAATGCAGGAGACCCTGGTTCGATTCCTAGGTCAGGAAGCTCCCCTAGAGAAGGATAGGCTATCCACTCCAGTACTCGTGGGCTCCCCTGATAGCTCAGATGGTAAGAAATCTGCCTGCAATGTGAGAGATCTGGGTTCGATTCCTGGCTTGGGAAGATCCCCTGGCGGAGGGCATGGCAACCCATTCCAATATTCTTGCCTGGAGAATCCTCATGGACAGAGCCTGGTGGGCTACAGCCCATGGGGTCAAGAGTCAGACACGACTGAGCAACTAAGCACATTGCTGAAAAGCTACTTCTTTATTACCATATGCGTTGCTTACACTACTTGTTAATAAATCTGTCTGCAATGCAGGAGACTGGGGTTCAATCCCTGGGTTGGGAACATCCCCTGGAGAAGGGAATGGCAATCCACTCTAGTATTCTTGCCTGGAGAATCCCATGTATAGAGGAGCTTGGCAGGCTACAGTCCACGGGGTTGCAAAGAGTCAGACACGGCTCAGCAACTAACGCACACACACTTAGTAAGTCTTTTTAACAACCCTTGAGGTAGTTGTTAAGAGTCCCCTTTCACAGATGGAATACACATGGCACTTAATAAGCACCCAATACACTGACAAAGTTGATCCAATGAAGTATACTTTTAGAAGGATAAATTTGGCACTCTAAACAGACATGGCATAATGAGATATAAATGGTTACGGGGAAAAAAATCAGGTTTTCAAGAAGAACGTGTCTTAATCATAAACTCTGGAACACAAACCGTAATGTTGATGAAAATTAGTCCATTTGAGCCTTCTGGTTTCTTCCACCATAATTCATCATTAAAACACACCAACCAATCTCATCTACCTACAGCATTCTTGCCCTCTGTATAAAATATGGATAAGCTGACAGTGTTAGCATGTGTCCATGCTTTATGTTCCTGTAAAAGTTTGTGACTCAAAATATCATTATCTTTGTGTTTTAAGACAGCTTGTATTTTCTGTTTGCCTAAGGAGTTCAAACTAGAGCATAAACATAATTTTTCTTCATTTGATCTTTTTTATACCAAATGAATGGCCATTTCTGAACTCGGACTTTCCTAAGAGTAACAAAACCATTCCTCTGGATGCATGGGACAGGGAAAGATTGCAAACAGTCATGAAGGATCTTTGAGAAATTATCTAAAATTAGATTATGGTGATGGCTACACAGCTCTTTACATTTATTAAAAATCACTGAATTGTACACTAAAAATGGGTAAATTTTATGGTATATGAATTATACCCCAATGAAACAACAGTTCTCCTTTGCTACATGCCTGTAGAATTCATACTGAGAAATACTCACTGGAAAAAAAATAGTTCTGTTTCCCTACCACACTTCCCCAATCTCTCCAGGGATTCAAGTATAAAACCCACATATTACTCAAAATGTAAGGGGATTTTTTTTTTATGAGAATGATTATACTTCTTTCAGAGACTATGTAATACCTTCCAGATGAAAATGATTATACTATGTAATACCTTCAAGATTATCCTAACTTTTTAATAACATTTTTAAAAGCTATCATTTTTAAGGTGGCTTATGCCAGACATGCTGCACAAAATGAGCTTAATATTAAGAACATCTGTCATGTCAGTGCCATCTTTTTCCTGAAGATGTTTGCTGGGAATTGAACCTTCCTCAAGTTGCTGAAAGAATTCCAGAAAGGCTAGGAACTTACCCTTCATTCCCTCAGGACCACCTATGAGAAGACATTCCTGAAGAGTGTGAGAAAGGAGGTGGTAAGTGCAATGCGGCTACCCTGGGGAAGCCAGGAAGCCGTACATCTAACTCACGTTGATTTCTGGGAGATCTAACCTTGATCCAGATTCTGGTCACACGTCACTACTTCTTGGGTGAAGCCACGGCTCCTTCCCCTCTCAACTGTTGCCTCAGCCTCTTTACCAATCTCTCTGCTCCCGTCCATCTTCCCTCTTGTCTACACTCAACACATGGGCCAGTGAGATGCTACTCCTCTGATCAAAATCCTCCAGCTGCTTCCCATCTACTCAGAATTAGAGCCCAAATCCTGACAATAGCCTCAAAGCTATACCTCATTCAGTCCCTGACAATCTTACTTCCTCTCCTAACATTCTGTCCCTCACTGCATTCAGGTCACATCAACCTCTTTCTTTGCGCACACACACACACAGTCCCACCTCAGGGCCTTTGTACCTGCCATTCCTTTTCCTGAAGGATTCTTGCCACAGATATCCAAGAAACCGGCCTGTTCACTTCATTCTGCCCTACCAGACATGTTGCCCTACCTGAAAGGCCTTCCCTGACCAACATATCAATATACAACCCCCTCTACCACACACATACACACCCCTCAGCACACACACACTTTATCTTAGCACTCATCACCATCTGACCATATGTAATTACTCATGTGTTGTTCATGTCTTACACTCTCTACACCTGACTGTCAGCCCATGAGAAGAAAGACTATCTTCAGTTCTTCATAAACTCTTGGTGGTAGTGAGTGAATTTTTTTTTAAAAGTGAACTTTATGTCAGAAAGGTGATAGTCCACTTGGGATTAAGATGTTCTGCTTTATACAAGGGTAGTTACAAATTCTCAGCAGCCAGATACTCCCACCTCCTATGGAAGGAGAGATGAGAGGGCCAAGAAGGAATTCAACATTAGGGACTTTTTTGATCATGGAAATTCTAAGTCTGCTCCTGGAAGTGGTACTTACTCAGACCCACAATTATCTGGGCAAAAACCATCACCCTTCAAAAAGAAATATTTTTAGTGATAGAAAAAATAGATAAAATAAAAAATATATATAAGTGAATGAAAATAAAATAAACACAAATACAACAGCCTTGTATATTCTGAACTGTGTGTGAATTTAATATTTTTTACATGTTTTTAACTTGAAAAGTCCATGTTTTAGGTACAGCAAAGCCCTCTGAGAGGTGAAAACTAATATCTATAAGGCATTTTTCACTTTTTTCCCCCAACAACAACCCTATGAGGTAGGTATGATCACCAATTTCTCTTTGGTAAAGAGCGAACAGAAAGGTTAGGAAAGGTTAAGCAACTTGCTCAAGGTTGTGAAACTAGCATCAGGACTTGACTTAGTTCTCCATTTCATATCCACTCCCTCCTCCCATTATTTGTATGCTGTTTTTATTGAAAACAGAGTTCTAAAAAAGGAAAAATGATCTTTGAAGTGAAACCCTAACTGAAGAAACATCTAAATTCAAATAGTGACCAGATCAGAAAATCAAGGTCTAACGTGCTGCAAGACACTGGAGGGGTAATGACACAGTGACTTGTCTAAAATAAGATACTGGTCAGGAAAATCATTAAATGAAACAGAGGATTAGATCTAAAAGGTACAGACCTCTGTAAGGAGATACATAGTAATGCACCTTGCTAATTATAAAATGGAACAGAGGCCGAACAACACAAAAGAAAACACACCCAGGCACCACCAGACATCAGACAATAGTGTCATCATCTTCCAAAATACATTTAAGATTAATTTAGAGAAAAGCAAGTTGTATAATTTATCTCAAAGGCCATGTGAGTTATTCAATGCATATCAAGCCAGTGCAGAAATACCCAAGCTTTAGTAACTAAAATTCAAATTTAAATTAACCACCATTTGTTGAAATGTTTAAAATATGCACTAGAAGTAACTTCAATAGAATAATCATTAGTGATAATCAATAATCCTTTTAACAATTATTAATTACATTAATGACTATGTAATTATGATTATGATATATATGATTATGATTGATAATGTATGATTAATACATTGATTAATGATTAATAATAAACTATGATTAAAAATAAATGTACATTACAGTATCAATATAAATAGCAATGAAAATAGCATTTACAATGCAATCCCCAAAATTTAAAATATATTTCCTAATCAATCTTAAATCACTCCCAAGTTCTATTTGTGAACATGTAAAGAGCTAAAAGGCCATAAATTAGCCAATCAGCTTTAGAAACTAAAAATATTAGAACTTGCTATCTAGAAATTCTATACAGTGTATGTATGTATATATGGGTGTGTATATATACATGTTTGTGTGTATCTGTATGTGTGTGTATATATTGGATCGGTTTTTCTGTAACATCTTACAGAAATACACACACATATGTGAATGAGTGTGTGAATACATTTTTTCCCCATTTCCTTATTTTCATACAGGGAAAACACTTGCTCACAGTTTTGCTTCACATCACAACAGATGAATCCTCAAAAGCAAAAGGCCCCATGGAGAAGATACACTTTGAAGCAGGAGAATCTTTAATCCAGGACAAATCAACTAGAAAGCACACTTCTCAATGATCTAAATTGCTAAATAGTCTATACAGAAAATGCATTGAGAAGTTTAAGAAAAGGAGAAATATCTTAACTATTGGTAACGTTTTCCAATAAGCAATATTTTTCTGCTTGTGTGCCTTTTTTGGCTTATAAAATTCCAATAGGCTGCCCAATTTTAACAAGTTCTAACAAGATTAATACAAGTCACTTATGTATATCATATCACAATCGAAGGCTTAGAGGATTTTACCAAGATTAAAGACAACCTGATCACTAAAGAGACAGAACAAAAATGTGTATGGGATTAGAATGGAGAGTGATAAACTATCAGAATTTCCCATTTTGAAACAGCAACAGACAAATTTTTATCAAATATCTTGGTGCTAAGAAACACAAAAGTAATATAATTCAAGTAATATAATTCTGCTTTTAAACTACGATTTATATTTGCTCTGCTCCCAATAAAGCAAGCACAGAAGTATCAGTTTTCATTCAACATTCTAATATTATGTGGAAAGAAGGGAGGGAAATAGCTATAAGGCCAACAAGTTTAAAGTGAAACAAGGCTACCAGTAACACCCAAACTGACTGCAAACAGCGTCCAGGCAGCATCTATCATATTCCAGTTTCACAGTCACAGCGGCACTGCCAACTGATTTCTTCACACAATAATATGCATTGAACTCCTACCAGAAGACCAGCACTATGGACGGAGCGGTGGCCAAGACAAAGCGCCTTCAGAACTCCTGCTCAGATAGCAACGGATGGCTATCAGCAGAGGACGTGGGTCCTCCGAAGACAAAAGTAGGATAACACGTTCAGGAATGCCAGGGCCTGGGGGGGGGATGGATGTTCTGATTCGGCTAGGGCAATCAGAACATTTTCCTAAGAAAGTCAGTATTCGAGAATTAAATGAGGAGAAGACACAACCACAGCATCTAAGGTAGACGGCACTCAAGAGAAGAAACAAGAGTAATTTCAGAGACTGAGATGAGATCTCAGTATTAATGAGGGAAGAATAACAGCCATTGTGGTTGAAGAGACCTTGCTGGGTTGGGGCAGCAGGGTGGGGATGGGGGCAGAGAGAGAGAAGGGGCCAGATCACACAGGGCTGCCTGGAGGTGGCAAAAAGAAATTGGGCTTTATCCTGAGTGCACTGAGATGTCACTGCAGCAGATTTTAAGCAGAGGAGTGATATGGCTCATGCTTTGAACAAGATATGTTTTAGACAAGATACAAGCTAATAAATGGAGGATGGACTTCAGGAAGGAAGAAGCCAAAGCTGGAACATTTGTAATATACAAGAATTCAAGTGATGAAAAGTGCCCTGGAGATCAAGGGTGGTGATACTGGAGGAGGTGACAAGGAGGCAGTTTAAAGGTAGAGACCACAGAATGTGCAGAGCTTGGATTGCAGATTTAAAGAACATGGGGAAATGAAGAGCCATTCACATTTTTGGGGGTGGGGGCTGAAGGTACAGGGTGGTGCCACTTTTAAGAAGAGAATCCAAGAACGCTATCTTATGCTTATTAATTATTAGATTTCCAGGTGGAGACACCAGGAAGATGGTTGAATTATGAATCTGGAGCTAAGGAATTAGCTAGGTCACTTAAAGCAAATGTCTAGATGGAGAAGAGAGTCAAGGACAAAGCTCTGAACTATTTCAACCCTTGCAGATGGACCCAAAGAGGAGGTCCCTGTAAAATAGAGAAGAAAAATCAAGAGTATGTACAGTTCCAATAGATGAAAGAAGAGGGGTGGGTGGACAGGGATAGACAATGCAATGGAGGGTAAAAAGTTAGAGGAGAGAGAAGGGAAGATGATGTGACACGGTCATCTCAGGGAATGGGAACAGCAGCGAGGGCCTAGCAGAGCCAAGATCAGCCAGTGGGCTTGGTTGTGTGACTGTCTCCGGAATACTCAGCTAGAAGTGATGAGGGAGCAGATGCTTGGATTCTGCAAAGTCAGAGCTGTGTTGAGGCCAGTTCACTGGGGAAGACAGAGAGAGGGGCAAGGGACTGATGAGAGCCCAGACGGTACACTCTATGTCTGGAGGGAAGCCAGGCCATGAGAGGGCTGATGGGCTGCAAAGCAGGAAGGGCAGTGAACCGGAGACTCCCAAGCAAAAATGAGGGTGTAGCTATGCTAAAGGATAGGAAGTGGTGGTGTTCAGATAATGACATATTTGAAATTCAGATTTTGGAGGTCGTATATTGTTGGTTGTTGACTTGGCCTAGGATACCAGTTTTCAAACACTTTGGTTTCAGGGTCCCTGTGTACTCTTGAAAGATACTAAATATCATATCTATTACAAATTATTGTGGTTCTACCTGTTAATAGTTACCACATGAGTAATTAAAACAGACATTTAAAAACACTAATTCATGGGAATTCCCTGACAGTCCAGTGTTAAAGACTCAGCTCCTCCACTGCCAGTTACTGGGCTCAATCTGTCTTCGAGGAACTAAGATCCCACAAGGCACAGGGTATGACCAGAAGAGAAAAACTAAAAATTAACTTAAAAAATACAGATTCATTCTAAACTATATCCACTACATGTAAACATAAATACCATTCCTATAAACAAATAACTGTGTTTCCAAAATACAATGGAAGAATAGCATTCTTTTTAGCTATTTGCAAATCTCTGATATAAAAAGAAGAATGCTGCATTCCCATATCTGATTCTTCATTCAGTCCACTGCAATATATTATCTTGGTTGAAGTACATAAAGAAAATTTGACCTTGTACAGATATACATTGTTGAAAAGGGGGGAAATATTATAATAGCTTTTCAGATAATTGGGGATATTATTCCTTAATATTACACACTAAGCCTCAACAAGTGTTAATCTCTTAAAGGTTAGTTATGATAGTAATATGAACCATATTAATGAACAGTTCAGACTCTATAACTTACACACATTGGTCTATCATGCACTTTGGTTGAAATTGCACTTCGAATGGACAGATCTTCAGTTCAGTTCAGTTCAGTCACTCAGTCATGTCCGACTCTTTGCGACCCCATGAATCGCAGCACGCCAGGCCTCCCTGTCCATCACCAACTCCTGGAGTTCACTCAGAGTCACGTCCATTGAATCCGTGATGCCATCCAGCCATCTCATCCTCGGTCGTCCCCTTCTCCTCCTGCCCCCAATCCCTCCCAGCATCAGTTTTTTCCAATAAGTCAATTCTTCGCATGAGGTGGCCAAAGTACTGGAGCTTCAGCTTTAGCATCATTCCTTCCAAAGAAGACAGTTTTATATTATCTTGGTTTTGTTTCATTTCAGTTCAGTTCAGTCATTGAGTCATGTCTGATTCCTTGCAGCCCCATGGACTGCAATATTCCAGGCTTCCCTGTCCATCACCAACTCCTGGAGTTTACTCAAACTCACGTCCATCGAGTTGGTGATGCCATCCAAATGCCTCATTCTCTGTAGTCCCCTTCTCCTCTTGCCCTCAGTATTTCCCAGTATCAGGATCTTTTCCAATGAGTCAGTTCTTTGCATGCAACAGGTGGCCAGATATTGGAGCTTCAGCCTCAACATCAGCCCTTTCAATGAATACTCTGGACTGATTTCCTTTAGGATTGAATGGCTTCATCTTGCAGTCCAAGGGACTCTCAAGAGTCTTCTCCAACACCACAATTCAAAAGCATCAGTTCTTCAGTGCTCAGCTTTCTTCATGGTCCAGCTCTCACGTCCATATATGACTACTGGAGAAACATAATTTTGACTATACAGATCTTTGTTAGTAGAGTAATGTCTCTGCTTTTTTAGTATGCTGTGTAGATTTGTGGTAGCTTTTCTTACAAGGAACAAGAATCTTTTAATTTTGCTTTGTTTATAGGTGATCAAATATATTGGCCATGTCATCTTTTTTTCTCTAACTTTCCAACTCAGTTTCTTGCCTTATTGCTTTAGCTAGCATTTCTAGTACAATGTTAAATGGTAGGATTGATAGCATTTAAGGGGCAAAGGGCAAAAAAAACAGTTTTGAATCATATTTTATTGAACAGAATGGAATTAATGAAGTAAATATATTTTAAACTATTGATTGTGGTAATCCAGTTGGATGGTGATGATGATGGTAGTAATGATGATGATGATAATGATGTGTGTGTGTTAGTCTCTCAGTCTGTCTGACTCTCTGCAACCCCATCTGTAGCCTACCAGGCTCCTCTCTCCTTGGGATTCTTTAGGCAAGAATCCTAGAGTGGGTTGCCATTGTCTTCTCAGGGGATCTTCCCATCCCAAGAATCAAACCCAGCTCTCCTGCATTGCAGGCAGATTCTTTACCATCTGAGCCACCAGGGAAGCCCACAGTAATGATGATAGCCAACATTTAATAAGTGAGTATTACTGCATCTAAGGAACTGCACTAAATATTTTGTATTTGTATCACATTCACTCATTAGGCAAACCATGTGAGGAAGGTCGTTGCTACTAGCACCATCTTCCGTTCCATTCCGTTCAGTCGTTCAGTCGTGTCTGACTCTTTGCGACTCCATGAATCACAGCACGCCAGGCCTCCCTGTCCATCACCAACTCCCGGAGTTCACTCAGACTCACGTCCATTGAGTCCATGATGCCATCCAGCCATCTCATCCTCGGTCGTCCCCTTCTCCTCCTGCCCCCAATCCCTCCCAGCATCAGGGTCTTTTCCAATGAGTCAACTCTTTGCATGAGGTGGCCAAAGTACTGGAGCTTCAGTTTTAGCATCATTCCTTCCAAAGAAATCCCAGGGTTGATCTCCTTCAGAATGGACTGGTTGGATCTCCTTGCAGTCCAAGGGACTCTCAAGAGTCTTCTCCAACACCACAGTTCAAAAGCATCAATTCTTTGGCGCTCAGCCTTCACAGTCCAACTCTCACATCCATACATGACCACAGGAAAAACCATAGCCTTGACTAGACGGACCTTAGTCAGCAAAGTAATGTCTCTGCTTTTGAATATACTATCTAGGTTGGTCATAACTTTTCTTCCAAGGAGTAAGCGTCTTTTAATTTCATGGCTGCAGTCACCATCTGCAGTGATTTTGGAGCCCAAAAAAACAAAGTCTGACACTGTTTCTACTGTTTCCCCATCTATTTCCCATGAAGTGATGGGACCAGATGCCATGATCTTCGTTTTCTGAATGTTGAGCTTTAAGCCAACTTTTTCACTCTCCTCTTTCACTTTCAACAAGAGGCTTTTTAGCTCCTCCTCACTTTCTGCCATAAGGGTGGTGTCATCTGCATATCTGAGAAGCCTTCACAGTCCAATTCTCTCATCCATACATGACCACAGGAAAAACCATAGCCTTGACTAGACGGACCTTAGTCGGCAAAGTAATGTCTCTGCTTTTGAATATACTATCTAGGTTGGTCATAACTTTTCTTCCAAGGAGTAAGCATCTTTTAATTTCATGGCTGCAGTCACCATCTGCAGTGATTTTGGAGCCCCCCCAAAATAAAGTCTGACACGGATCTTTTATCCATGCAGAATTTTGTTAAGTCATGTTTTAGTCACTTGGAAAGTACAGCTTCCTTGCATTACACAGAATTTTTTTTTTAAATGATACATCAGAAAAGTCTTTAAAGTATCCAAGAAGTCTTCAATCTCAGAATGCTAAGTGTTAAGTTTTCCAATATTCTAATTTTCACTTGAAGACTTAAATTTATCACTGGTAACAAATATAATCAGTTATTTTCCTGGAGAGGCAAGCTGACTTCTGTCAAGAAAATGTCTGCCAAATAACCAAGTCATGCTTTCAAACAAAAGTGGTGTTCCATGGAGCAAAAGAAAATGACTAGTTCACCCCACAATTCAAACACTCACTCAAGTGCCTTCGCTTGAGGCAGCCACCGTACTTCACCCTGCAGAGATGTTTCATGCTACTTCCCATTTCAGGACACAGAATAATAAAAAGAAGGGCTCTAAAGGGCTGAGATATAATGAAATTAATAGTATTTCACTGTTCCATCAATAACATTCCTAAGTGCAACTGGCATTATTTACTGCAAGTAAGAGTGAAGAAAAAAGTAACAGCTTATACCATTTGGTGAGAAGGTGCTAGAATTTTTGCCATTGCTTTTGCCCACAGATGATGCAGACATCAACACAGTAAAAATAATATCTTAGTATTATTATGAAAACTGTGACCATGCAGACCTTTGAAAATGGACCCCAAGAAGTCCACAGACCATGGGTCAAGAACTATTATGCCAGGGTATGGCCATGAACATGTGTGCATGGCTGAACTCAGAGAGAGAAGGTGTTGGACTGAGAAGCCAAAGGCCTGAGAGGCCCAAATGTTTACTTGACCATCATATGGGTGCTGATGTTACTGAGAAAGACAGGAACACTAAGGGAAAGGGGGGAAATGAGGAGATGACACTAATGAGTGAACAGGTAAGTCTAGGAAGACACAAAAGCCTGTAGGGGCTGCTAAAGCCTGATGACAGATGCTTCAAACAAGTGCAGATTTTCTAAGGAGAAAGAAGGAACAATAGCTTGGAAGTGGCATCAGCCACAGTGAGAGTACTTCCCTAGCTTCCAAGTTCTGACCAGGTAAGGGAAAAGGACCACTGGCTGCCATACACCAGTGAGAGGGCGGGCCCTTGGCACACCTTCACCAGCTTCTCTTACCTATGCCATGGGTCTCAGTTCCAAACCTTAGAGTCACCCGGGGAGCTTTTTAAAAACAACCAAGCTTAGGGCTCCACACTAAGAAATTCAAATACAGGAAGTCTGGGGTGGACTCTGGGCAACTTATTCTTTCAGCGATCTCCGTGTTGATTCTGACGCTTAGTCCATGTTGAAAGCCATTGGCAGGTGGTAGAAATGCCATTTGAACTTACTCTCACCTCTAAAAAGCCTCTATTCCAACCAACTTAAAGAGCTTGAGCTTTCCCCCAAATATGTGCACACATCACCTCCTTTACCTAAAATATTCTATCCCTACCTATGTAAGCCTTCAGAGTTGGACCAAAACCATTCCCTTGTTTATAGCTTTTTTGTAATCTCGCAATCTTGAAGGCTTCCTACCCTCCACTGTACTTGCTAGCTTGTTTCTCTTTCCATAGTTACACACCCATGTGTTACTGTGCTATCTCTAAATATGCTATGGCCCCATCTGGTGTAAGGCTCCTGGTGAGTTGGGGCTGTATCTTAGGAGATTTCATAGCTTCTAGCACTGTGTTTTATAATCATGGACATATAAAATACATGAAAAAAGCAAAACCACATTTTGCTTACACTGTGACTGTGGCAAGTGCATTTTTTTCATAATCTTGTGGCAAAGTGAAAATAAACACACATTTGGTAGTTCAGATATTCCCTGAAATTAGGGTGTTCCTCAAAGGGTTTCCCTGAAATTAGGGTATTCCTCAAAGGGTTTCACTTACTAAAACAATGTGAAAATGAATACTAAAGCCTTTATTTTATAACTTTCATTTCCCTGTAAAATATTCACACATTTTAAATTATTTTAATCTTGGATTGCTTTAAAATGTTTTTCAATTGTAAAATTATATTACAGGCATCAACATTTGTAAAACTCTTATACTTCATATGATTGCACTACTGATCTTTAAAGACTATTGAAAGCCATGCAAAGCACAGGATGTGAGATATCAGTAAGGAGGTACCATGGGAGGCTAGCTGCTACCTCCCAACAGAGGACCTTCCAACTGTCAGTCCCAAGAGCACGTTCAATGGAGCAAGAGACCTACTAGTCTCCCGGAAAAAATCTTGTGAAATCTTGTAACCTTTACACTGTCGTGGCTTGTTTGTTTGGGAGCTTTCTTAATCCAATGAAAAACAATACAGTCAAGCTTTACAATAAAAAAAAATTCTGTATTCATGTAAGCTAAAGATTTTCATTTTTCAGTTTTTTTACAAGACTGTCTAATACCACCCCTTTCAGTTTTCTTCTTACCTGCCAGACACTGACCTATTTCAAAGCATATTGAGAAACTTACTGCAGAACAGTTGGGGGATCAAAAAATGAAGAATCAAATGCAAACGAGTTGATTAATTATCTTCTAGCAAAATAGTTTAATGAGCCCACTACCTGGAAGCAGTCAGTAAAAGACCCACTTGAATGTTCTGGTAGTGAACAGCTATTGCCTCTAATATATTGAAAAAGAAAACCACCTTCAGGGATGGAAGATGAACATGAGCTGTTCTGCAAGCTGGGTCTAGCTCATGTGATTTAAGGACAGCTCTAAAGTAAGGCCAGGGGCTTCCCTTGTGTCTCAGGGGCAAAGAATTCACTTGCCAATGCAGAAGACATGAGCTTGGTCCCTGAGTCAGGAAGATCCTCTGGAGAGGAACCGACAACCCACTACAGTATCCTTGCCTGGAAATTCCACGGACAGAGGAGACTGGCGGGCCCCAGTCCACAGTGTCACAAAGAGTCGGACACAACTTAGTGACTAAACAACAACAAAATAAGACCAAGCAAGACCCAATCAAAGAGAGGTGGACTTGAGAGGTTGTAGTCTAACAAGCAATTATCTTTCAAGGCTACACAAAACTAAATCAGACTCTCACTAGGGATATCCTATGTATGTCCTTGGACTCCTATCATAATTTACAGACACACACACATAGTTCCTCCCTCAATGTAGTCAAAATGTGTAGCAAAACAAATACAGTATTGTAAAGCAAAACAAATAAAAAAAATACTTTATAGTGAAAAAAAATAAAAAATTAAAAAAAAAAAGCAGAGACATTACTTTGCCAACTAAGGTCCGTCTAGTCAAGGCTATGGTTTTTCCTGTGGTCATGTATGGATGTGAGAGTTGGACTGTGAAGAAGGCTGAGCGCTGAAGAATTGATGCTTTTGAACTGTGGTGTTGGAGAAGACTCTTGAGAGTCCCTTGGACTGCAAGGAGATCCAACCAGTCCATTCTGAAGGAGATCAACCCTGGGATTTCTTTGGAAGGACTGATGCTAAAACTGAAGCTCCAGTACTTTGGCCACCTCATGAGAAGAGTTGACTCATTGGAAAAGACCCTGATGCTGCGAGGGATTGGGGGCAGGAGAAGAAGGGGATGACCGAGGATGAGATGGCTGGATGGCATCACGGACTCAATGGACGTGAGTCTGAGTGAACTCCGGGAGTTGGTGATGGACAGGGA
>SJXQ01005778.1:66196-87988 GCA_006408695.1 Aepyceros melampus
ATTATACAGAGTGAAGTAAGCCAGAAAGAAAAACACCAATACAGTATACTAACACATATATATGGAATTTAGAAAGATGGTAATGATAACCCTGTATGCGAGACAGCAAAAGAGACACAGATGTATAGAACAGTCTTTTGGACTCTGTGGGAGAGGGCGAGGGTGGGATGATTTGGGAGAATGGCATTGAAACATGTATATTATCATATGTGAAAGGAATCGCCAGTCCAGGTTCGATACATGATACAGGATGCTGGGGGCTGGTGCACTGGGATGATCCAGAGGGATGGGATGGGGAGGGATGTGGGAGGGGGGTTCAGGATGGGGAACACATGTACAACCCTGGTGGATTCATGTCAATGTATGGCAAAACCAATATAATATTGTAAAGTAATTAGCCTCCAATTAAAATAAATAAATTTATATTAAAAAAATTGGGCACCACTAATTAATTGTACATTATTAATAAAGCCATAATCTTGGACATGAACGATCATTACCATAAACAACTAAAAGATGGCCATTATCCAGATCATTTTCTATGCAGTCTTTTGTTACTGTCACTCGCCTACTCTAAAAAAGGTTTTACTCAATTTAATGTTTACATGTTAAAAATGGCCTTAATATTTTACATTTCTGTGGCTTTGGCAAGAAGCCTAGGGAAATTAAGTGAAAGTGAAGTCGCTCAGTCGTGCCCGACTCTTAGTGACCCCATGGACTGCAGCCTACCAGGCTCCTCCATCCATGGGATTTTCCAGGCAAGGGTACTGGAGTGGGTACCATTGCCTTTTCCATAGGGAAATTAAGCCACTTGGAAAAACCAGTAATTTAGAGTTAAACCATCATAACCAATAGTACAAAAAGGTAATGATTTCTCAAAAAGGAATTCTCCAGCAAAGGGATCTGAAATTCTCTGTTTTTGTCCCAAGGAAATTTATCTTATTGATTCAACATTTCTTAGCATATACGTGGGAAGAGGAAATCAATTCTATTTTAATGCTTGACAACAGGAATAACTGCAGTCTCCCCTTTATCAGGTTTTGGCACCTTAGGCAAGTTGCTAACTAACTTACTACGTTACTGTCACTCTAAAAGAGTTACGTGGAAAATAAAATAAAATTAGGCAATACTATGTCACTTAACAAAGTGGACTCAGTAACAGTCACACAATAAGCATGTTGAAATGAAAGTGTCTGTTTCTTATTTACCAACCTAAATTGAAAGTGTCTATCAATATTCAAGTTTAAGATGTCCCACAGGCTTCATAATGCTGGAGAGAGTAGCCATCTTTCATAAAAGTATCATCTGCAGAATCACCAGTGGACACATTCACACTTCCAGAACTACAGGAATAAGGTTATTAGAGGCAACAACTTCACCAGCAGTTCTATGGTTCTGGTGCTCCTCAAATTCACCTCTTCAAATTGTCAACAGTGCCAGATAAAAAGTTCTTTAACTCTTTCTTCTCTGAAAATTCACACAAGTACACAAAGAAGGCTCATAAAGGGTCAAGTGCTTGAATGAAGTGATCATAATTGAGGTAAGAGAGGGGAACAATCAAGTATCTTTCAGAACATTCTAGTATTTCAAGAAAAGAGAGTTTGAAGATTTTCTGAAAATTAACAGCTAATGACCTATGAAGTTTTAGTTTAAGACTGGAAAGCAATAACTAGAAGAAAACTAAAGCAAATACTAACCCCAGACAATGAAAACACGCAATTCCTCATGTGGTTACTGAAATATGAAAACCTTCCCATACATACTTATGAACTAGCAGCCCTAAGTATATTACACTGACAAAATATTCCCAAGCTTTTCAAATGATCTTTCATTCATTACTTAATACTGAGATTAGCAATCCTGTGAAGTACTCAAGGTGGGTATCATGGCTCTCTAAAAATGAAGAAACTAAGACATTAAAAGCTAAATGGTTTGCCCAAGGCCACAAGTCCAGTTAGTGAGGGAATAGGAATAGAGTTTCCCTAAATCAGAGCTTTCCAGCTGAAATCAAGATTGCCAGGAGAAATATCAATAACCTCAGATATGCAGATGACACCACCCTTATGGCAGAAAGTGAAGGAGAAAGAAAGAGCCTCTTGATGAAAGTGAAAGAGGAGAGTGAAAAAGTTGGCTTAAAGCTCAACATTCAGAAAACTAAGATCATGGCATCCAGTCCCATCACTTCATGGCACATAGATGGGGAAACAGTGGAAACAGTCTGGGCTCCAAAATCACTGAGGATGGTGATTGCAGCCATGAAATTAAAGATGCTTGCTCCTTGGAAGGCAAGTTATGACCAACCTAGATAGTATATTAAAAAGCAGAGACATTACTCTGCCAACAAAGGTCCGTCTAGTCAAGGCTATGGTTTTTCCAGTGGTCACATATGGATGTGAGAGTTGGACTATAAAGAAAGCTGAGCACTGAAGAATTGATGACTTTGAACTGTGGTGTTGGATCTTGAGAGTCCCTTGGACTGCAAGGAGATTCAATCAGTCCATCCTAAAGGCAATCAGTCCTAGGTGTTCATTGGAAGGACTGATGTTGAAGCTGAAACTCCAATACTTTGGCCACCTGATGCAGAGAACTGACTCATTGGAAAAGACCCTGATGCTGGGAAAGACTGAGGGCAGGAGGAGAAGGGGGTGACAGAGGATGAGATGGTTGGATGGCATCACCGACTCTATGGACATGGGTTTGGGTGGATTCCGGGAGTTGGTGATGGACAGGGAGGCCTGGTGTACTGCGGTTCATGGGGTCACAAAGAGTTGGACACAACTGAGCGACTGAACTGAACTGAATTGAAATCAGAGCTATTCCTTCACCCCACATAGATTAATCATTGTTCATGAGACTAATATGACCGCTAGGACTAAAAAGTTTCCACATCACATGCCTATAATACACTTAAAGCTTTGCAACAGAGGAGGCCTATTCCAGGTGTACCCAAGTCACGTGAGAAAACTAAAACCCAAATGATCTATGTTACTACTCAGTAGAATGTAGAAAATTTGAGATTCTTTTGCCCTCTTGTAACACTTATGCTTTCCATAGGGACAGTACTACACAATGTGTGATACTACCAGCTACCGTCCATCTTAATGATTGCAGGATATAAAGTAAACTAATCAGAAACAGAGAACTAAGGTTACCTAGGCACTGCAGATGTTATTCATCAACTTTAGGGACAAACACCCAAAGCTAACCAGCACATACTGACAAGGCTTAGAATTTACAACAATTTGGAAGCCATTGAATTTAAGATCAAGGTAGACCAAATAAACAATAAGTGGGCTAGCCAAGTGGCGCTAATGGTAAAGAATCCATCTGCCAATGCAGGAAACATAGAGATGTGAGTTCAGTCTCTGGGTGGGGAAGATCCCCTGGAGGAGCGCATGGCAACTTACTTCAGTATTCTTGCCTGGAGAATCCCCATGGACAGAGGAGACTGGTGGGCTACAGTCCACAGGGTCACCAAGAGTCAGACATGGCTGAAGTAACTTAGCACGCACCGGGCTGAACTTTCTCAGGAAAGATGGGGCGGAGGCAGGTTTAGAAAGCAAAGTAGAGAGAAAGAGTAGCCTCTGAGAAGGGAAAGTCAATCACCAGGAGAAAAGTCAACATCCAGGAAGCAGAAGAGTGCAGAGTGGTCACTGGGGGTTCAGTAGACAGGAGTACTCAAAGAAGACCCATTTCCCCCTCTCCTTGGGACTGAAGAAATCCTGATTAGGGTACAAGACAGAGCAAATCTGGCCCTGGAATCTCTTCTAAGTGCTCACTAGCTGTTTCACGGGAGACCTAAGATAAAATGATAACGCAGCATGGGATCAGATAGCCTGAAGAAAAGAATACTAAGCAGCAATTAATGGGCTCCACGAATATGAAGAATTTTTACAAAGATCAAAGTAACCAACTGTTTTCATTTTCACTAAAGCTTAAATTGCAAAAAGAGAAAGTGTTTAAGCAGAGCAGTTACTGACACTTAAGACACTGTTACTAGGAGACCCTCAGATCCTTCTTTAAAATTTTTTTTCTCCAAGGATAGAATAAAATGCCTGAAATAAAGCATCTGAAATGCCTGGAAGAAGACCTTTTGTGGTTCTGTTCTGATGAGGAGAATATCATTTTACGGATAAATTCACATGTAAGCCTTTTAAACCACATTTTCCCCAAATGCTCCTGGTATATCCCTTGTCCCCACATACCAGAAGGGCTGCTTGGCCTTGATGGTCAGTTTTGGTCTAGGAAAGTTCCTTTGCCATCTCTCCCCACCTGTCCCCTATCCTAGCTAAAAGTTCAGAACATCACCCTCATTCCCACTCCGTGAAATCACTGAACACTGAATGGGAATAATTTTTCTGTAAGTTAACCTTATTCAACATAGCAGTCATGCTTCCTCTTTGTCTCATTCCAGAAGTACTAGAAAAGATACCATTCTATTTAATACCCATCTAAGAGAGTCTGTGGGAAGGCTGGTTCTTTTCTTGCCCAAGGAAATAGAGTAAGGTATTAAAAGTCAGCCCCTTTTCATCCTTATCCTCACCAGAGCACAGATCACCCCTGTAGGTTCAACCTCTGTGAAATTCAGCTCTACTAAAAGGCAGCTGTGGGAACCAGCCTGGCCAGAAAGGCTTGGTGCATCCAAACTTGGTCTGTAACCATGAACAGAACTGCTTCCAGATGGTGCTTCAAGAGGTATGATTGCCAGAACATTACTAAGGTTACTTCATACCTATTTGAGTGGGCATGCCAAAGCTGCTGGCACCCTTGCCAATGTGCCCTGGCTGTGTTGGACAGTACAGATCACTCACCCTGATCTACTTGGCATGGATGTGCTCGGAGGTAGAAGCACCTGAGTCTAGTGGGAACTGTGCTAAGTTAAATCTGAAGCTACCATGACCTTACATTGAGAGTGAATCATGCTGTATGGATGTTCAAACATCTGGTAAACCAAAGGCTTACTTGAGAGTGGAAAAGTTCGACAACGGTCATGGATCTAAGTTTTGGATATAGGGACAGTTCATTCTGTGCCACATGTATGCATCTGGAGAATTACTGCATCATGTTCAAATACAACAGAAAATAATTGAATTTAGGACCAATGTCTTCTTAAAAATCAATTTTCTCCTAAAAAAAAAAAGAAAGAAAGAAACAGCTGCTGGAAAACAAAGTTGTGAAACCAAACAGTTTCAGGTAGGCAATTGAAGGATTTCCACCCAATCCACTTAAAAAAAAAAAAAAGTGTTGTTTTTTTTTAAAGGAAGAACATTCTTTGCACACTTGACTTTCAGCCTTCCAAACAACAGCCAATTCAAAACCCCTTGAAATAAAAAGTCTAAAGTAAGGTTCAAATATTAATGTAATGGCTACGCTTTTACAATGTAAATTTTGTGTAAATGCTTTCCATGCATAAGGTACCAAATTAAGTATTTGACAATACCAAAAGTGTATGTGCTATAATTTCTGCCCACAGATGTCACACACTCTTACAAGGGGAAGAGGGGGTGGGGAGTGGGGAGGAAGGGGGGAGAAGTTGAGGAATGAAGTGAGGAAAAATTGGAACCCAGAAAGTAATTTTTTTAAAGAGCATAAAACTGTAAGGGTGAGAGTAGGGAAGAAGCACAGGGAAAGAGCTGATTAAGGGCTAAGGAGGAAGTAATCCAATTTGAAGCATACAATCGGAATTTTGATATTGTGAAATATGCTGATTTTAAGTTTCATTCTGGCAGAGGAGCTAATGAAGGAAAACTTTGTCCTAGTAGGGGACAGCTGAGAAAGACAAAAAAGAGCCCTTCCTTTAAATCTGATTAAAACAGTCTTACTTCCATGACAGATTTTTAATTTAATTTTCAAATCTCCAAATTAGGAAATTCAAATCTTCAGATTGCTTACTTAGAACAAGACATTCCTATAAAACTGCCATATATAGTTATAATAAAAAACATAATAACAATAGTAAGAGTAATAACTACTAATGGCTGTTATTTGTTGAATGTGGATTATTAGACCAGATACTGTTTAAGTACTGAAATGTATTAACTCAGTTAATCCTATAAGCACACTCTGAGGTTAAGGAATGTTATTATCCCCATTTTACTGATAAAGAAACTAAGGCATAGAGAGGTTACTACCACCCTAAATCACAGAACTACTGTCAGGGCCTACTATAGGGCTCCCCGGTGGCTCAGAGGTTAAAGCGTCTGCCTTCAATGCGGGAGACCCGGGTTCGATCCCTGGGTCGGGAAGATCCTCTGGAGAAGGAAATGGCAATCCACTCCAGTATTCTTGCCTGGAGAATCCCGTGGACGGAGAAGCCTCGTAGGTTACAGTCCACGGGGTCGCAAAGAGTCGGACACGACTGAGCGACTTCACCCTCACCCACCACTGTCAGGGCCGAGACTTTAACCTAGCTGGTCTGCCTCTAGTGCCCACATTTCTAACCCCCATGCTCTGATGGAATTTATTGCCACACTTTCCTCTAAAGCAAACTCCAGTAGGAAATACATCCTCTTTCTGTAGTCACACACACACAGAGAAGACCTCTCTCCCACACATGGTTCCGGAAACAAAGGACAAGATTATGGTGAATCTACTTGTTTCTATGAAATACATAGTTAACTCAATGACTACCATTCTGAGGAGACTTATCCTTCCATATCTACTCTCTTATTAATGATTTCTTTTAGAAAAAACAATTCTCTAGAGAGGAAGAAAAACAAAATGATCAACTATGTTTGCCTCTATTGAAACAACCTTTGCTGACAAAGGTTTGCATAGTGAAAACTATGGTTTTTCCAGTAGTCATGTATGGGTGTGAGAGTAGGATCATAAAGAAGGCTGAGTGCCAAAGATTGATGCTTTTGAACTGTGGTGCTGGAGAAGGCTCTTGAGAGCCCCTTGAACTCCAAGGAGATCCAACCAGTCCATCCTGAATATTCACTGGAAGGACTGATGCTGAAGCTGAAGCTCCAATACATTGGCCACCGGATGCAAAGAGCCAACTCACTGGAAAAGACCCTGATGTTGAGAAAGACTGAATGCAGGAGGAGAAGGGGATGACAGAGGATGAGATGGTTGGGTGGCATCACCGACTCAATGGATGTGAATTTGAGTCAACTCTGGGAGTTGGTGATGGACAGCAAAGCCCGGGGTGCTGCAGTCCATGGGGTCACAGAGTCGGACACAACTGAGCGACTAACTGAACTGATTAAAACAACTATACAAATGTTTTATTTTTTAACTCTATTGAAATAACTATGTTAATATGTTATGTCCTAATCCCTAGGAAATATTTTATTTCCTAACTCCTGAAATAATTATTACTTAATTCCTAATAACATTCTTAATTTCTAGTTTTATTTCTCTGATCCTTTAGAACTTACCAGATTACCTCTGCAGAACTCCTTTGACCATGTATGTAGCTGTTATTTTGCTAAGTACCAAGCCCAAGCCTTCGACCATCTGTTCCTGTCCTTACACTCTAAGAACCAGTAGGACCCTAGAGGCCAGCAGCAGGCCCTCCATCTCCCACGAGAGAGCAGAGGGTGCTGACTTAGCACCAGCAAATTCTGGTTCCCTGCAGCATTTCTCAACTGTCAAGGTGACCCCTTTCCATAACCCTTCCTCTAACCTACTGTAAGTCCTCAAAAACGAGAGTCCTTACTCCTTCCAGAAAGTGGGATAACAATGAAAATCTCCCTGCTTATAACTGACAAAGCAACTGTTACACCATCTTGGTCTAACCACAAAGAAGGCTGAATGCCAAAGAACTGTTGATTTTGAACTGTGGTGTTGGAGAACACTCTTGAGAATCCCTTCGACTACAAGAAGATCAAACCAGTCAATACTAAAGACATCAACCCTGAATATTCATTGGAAGGAATGATGTTGAAGCTCCGATACTCTGGCCACCTGATGTGAAGAGCCAACTTATTGGAAAAGACTCTAATGCTGGGAAATAGTTGAAAGCAAAAGGAGAAGGGGGGTGGCAGAGGATGAGATGGTTGGATGGCATCACCAACTCCATGGACATGAATTTGAGCAAAATCCGAGAGAGAGTAGAGGACAGGGAAGCCTGGTGTTCTGCAGTCCAGGGGGTCACAAAGAGTTGGACATGACTTTAACAACAGCAACAACAACTAGACTGACTAATGAGACATGTGACTGGCAACTAGCCCTTCAGGGAATTTTTTAATCACTAACTTTTAGCCAAATGTATTATAAAAAGACACATGCACCTATACCCACACTCACATTCACAGATACACACCTGAATATATATGAATATTTATCTATACATGCACATAAAACAAATTCCTTCCAGAACAATTTATGCACCCGATTTCCAAACACATTTAATTGAACCTACGGTCGCTTCAAATGAAAGTTCTACTTAATTGGTAACTGCGTGTGAATTATTAACTAGTGCTCTTGAAAAGAGCTTCTAGTACAGCTGGAAGATTCAAGAAATGACTGCACGTTTCCTCAATGGTTATACAATAGACTTCTTCCCATTTCTCCAGGTTCGCTGTCAGCTTAAAGTGCTGTGGGCAGGCTGGCCTGAACGGCCAGGCAGGAAAAGGGTCACTCAAATGTGTGCCCTGTTTGGAAGGCAAGCTGTTGACACAGGCTCTGCGGAACAAGCACCGCCTCTGCTTTCATCCTGAGTGTGGAATGGAACCCACGGAGCTCCTTTACACATCCTCTCGCCCTATTGCGCCGTTTAAATTAAGCTCCCATATTAGTACTAAAACAGTGAAGCCTTCTCTCCAAAATCTAAGAGATTAGGCTGAAAAACACATAAGACTTGTATGCCGATACTGTAATTCCTAAGGTACAGTACCTGTCTTCCCAACTCAGGCCCCCACACTTCACTCTCTCTGAACATGCTTGGATTCTAGGTCCACATGAACACCAGTTTCTACATCCTATGTCAGCCCCCTCCCTGACATAAGGAGAACACTAATATTTAATCTTGGCCCTGTGGTTATCTCAGAGCTAAAAAAGGGAGCTGGATGATGTGTTCCAGGGGTCTAGTTTATCTGGGGCAAACCAAATCTCAGTCTTAGGTCATCTTCTGAGGACATACAACATTTAATGACTCCCAAAAGTAGTCATTTATGGATGTGAGAGTTGGACTATAAAGAAACCTGAGCGTCAAAGAATTGATGCTTTTGAAAGTCTCTCAAGAGTCCCTTGGATTGCAAGGAGATCCAACCAGTCCATCCTAAAGGAAATCAGCCTGAATATTCATTGGAGAGACTGATACTGAAGCTGAAACTCCAACACTTTGGTCATCTGATGTGAAGAACTGACTCATTAGAAAAGACTCTGATGCTGGGAAAGATTGAAGGCAGGAGGAGAAGAGGATGGCAGAGGATGAGATGGTTGGATGGCATTACTGACTCGATGGACCTGAATTTGAGTAAGCTCCTTGAGTTGGTGATGGACAGGGAAGCCTAGAGTGCTGCAGTCCATGGGGTCGCAGAGTCAGACACGACTGAGCGACTGAAATGAACTGAAACAGGCCTTGGAACATTATGTTATATATTCACAGATGACCAGGGAAATCTGCTCCAGAGGTGCTGGAGTGCCGGCTAAGTCAGCTTTGGGACATTCTTTCATTACTTTAAGTGATCCTTCATCCCTGATCCTAACTGGTAGACTTGAAGACTGGTCAACTTAGTGAACAGGATACTATACGTAAGAAGAGCAGTTTGAAGACAGATGTCTACTCCATCAGGTCAGACAGTAGATCTAGGTAACTTACTGTAGGAAATGCTACTATATGTACGTTTTGTATGCAGGTGGTCAGCAGCCAGCAGAAATCATTGAATGGTCCAAAGAAACAAAGTAACTGCAGGACAGGGCATCCAATGTTAGTTCCTATCTTGATGAGGGTACCCTTGCTTCAATCTACATGATGCCAAAGGGCTAATAATATCCATAGCTAGAACTGAGGCTGAAGTAAGGTGTTTAGTCTTTTAAGTGGCAGCCAAAATGATGTTGACAAGGCCCCAGAGAAAAAGGAGCTTGTGGTATATAGGGCAGTGAGGGAGCTGCTCTTCAGTCCGAAGGAAGTGAATACCCATTTCTAAAACTCAGGGTCTTACTTTCTAACGGAGGTGAGCCTTGGTGGCTGGGCCTCATCTAGGGGGTACTTCTTTCTTCTGAAGCCCCACCATTCCTTTCCCATCTTTCATTCCATCTGTAGCTCCTTAATACCACCAGCCAAGGGAACAGCCAAAAAACAATGCAGAAAAAACGACATAAAAACAAAGGTCAACCTTTGTGGAAGAAAAACTCAGAGGATTTTCTAGCTTACATATGCAATGATTTGTCCCACACCCCCTTCACCTCTTCAGATAAGTAGGTTATTACCAATGGCACTCTCCCTCTCAGGCAGTAAGAGCAATAACATTTATTCCCTCACTGCTGTACCAGGCACTGTACTGAATGCTATTATGTATTATCTAATTTAACAGTCTCAAGAGATAGGCCCCATGATTGTCCTCTTTGCCTGGATGCGATGCTGTCAAACAATAGATCTAGAATTCAAACCAGTGACAACTCTAGAGCCCTAACTAAACTGAACCCACCTTTATTTTTAGTTTATCTCTTGGTACCATTCCCTGCTCTTGGCGTCAGCACTGGCACGGCATCTTTCAGGTGTGAAAACGTTTGGTGTCTAGGTGATTCCTCACACTGCCCTTTGGGGACTCACAAGCATATGAAGGCACTTAAGGAACTGTAACTGAGATTACTGACAATGCTGATGAAATTCACCTCCATGCCCCCAGAATGTAGGCATCAAGCACTTAAGGCCAGGTGTGCCTGACACATTCTAATCCATTTCTGGGCTGTGGGTCTATCCATGACTGGCTCCTGGCTCTGCTTCCTTATGTCCACAGGAAGTGACAGCAGACCCATCCAACCAGCTGACTTCATATAGGTCAGGGAACGAGTGTGTTTATGATCTAAAATAAAGTCTGGATGTCTGTCTACACATTAAAGTTGTTAAAACACACAAACACACTAGGCTGCCCAGACGTCCTCTCCTCTTGTCTACTCCCAAGTTACGTTAGCTAATGATCCGTCATCTCTATCCAACCCCCAGAATGATCCTATAATGAGGAGATTATGATGGTAAAGCTATTTGATGGTGTGGGGACTGGAGGAGATAAAGCATCTCGCTCCCACGTGTGTATGCGCTCCAAGTCAAGGGACCGCTGCTCTAAAGAAGACTAATCCCGTGTCTGCCCAGGGAAAAGGCCATCACTGCAGTTTGACTCTTTCCTACTTTAGACTTGTCTTCTAGGGGGAGACGAGGGGGAAGAATGGCACCCCGAGGGATGGAGGGAGACCTCAGTGTTGCTTCAGCTCGAGCACACCTGCACCAAGGGCAATTCTCCCCGAAAGAATAGCGCTTGCTCACTCTTCTCTGTGAAACCACAGCTTGTTTGTTCAGTAAATAAAGCATCTGAATTAATAGGGGATCTAAAGAAGCTGGGGGAGAAAGGCCTTGCCCTAAAATAAGATCTGTGGGCAGTGCAGACACTGAGTGAGCAGCTGGGCTGGCACTCTCATTCCTCTTTAATTACTAAGGGAGGGGGGCCAGCAGCAGGGACGGAGGGGACTGTCAATGAGGACAGGAGGGACCCTGAAGGGGGATGAATGACAGCACAGAGACAGGCCTCGTAACTGCTGCCTGGCTCTTCCCTTATTTCCTTCTCAGACAACCAAATAAATTAGATTACCAGCCAGTGAATCCTATAAAGAAAAAAAAAAAAAGTCCATGGAACTCTGCCTTGATCTGGTGTCTCTTTCCAGTATGAAAGGAGCCAGGAACTAAAAAATTGAAAGAGACCCAGGTTCACAAAGTGTATTTCCAGCCATTCCTGGCTCAACCTTCAATCTAGGAGCAGCATTTCAAGTGGAGGCTATAGACCGGATGTGAACAATAAACCGGGCTCTGCTATGGATGTATACATTCTCCTTCATTCTTCAGGGTGAAAAAGATCAGCCTTTATCCAAAGGGGGAAGCAGGAGCTAGTTACACTTAGGGAGTTTGTAAATTCATGTGCTAAAGAACAATAATATTTGAGTAACAGCAACTGTAACATGAAGAAAAAAGTCTACACTGAGCTTCAGTTCAGTTGTTCAGTCGTGTCCGACTCTTTGTGACCCAATGGACTGCAGCACGCCAGGCTTCCTTGTCCATCACCAACTCTCAGTGATTCAGAATATGGGCTTTAGAGGATGACAATTCCACCATCAGCCCAAAGGCACTGGCCAAGTGAAAGCTATTGACAGTCCTGCACGGAGCACAGTGGAGAGTGTACATGCTCAAAAGCGCCGCTCCAACATAGGGGAAAGCGTGCAACCCCACTGAGAAGCCCGCAGCTTTCTCTCGTTGTGGTCCGGTCACTCAGTCATGTCTGACCCTTTGTGACCCCATGGACTGCAGCACGCCAGGCTTCCCTGTCCTCCACTATCTCCCGGAATTTGCTCTAACTCATGTCCCTTGAGTGAGTGATGCCATCCAACCATTTCATCCTCTGTTGCCCCTTTCTCCTCATGTCTTCAATCTTTCCCAGCATCAGGGTCTTTTCCAATGAGTTCGCTCTTCGCATCAAGTGGCCAAAGTACTGGAGCTTCAGCTTCAGCATCAGTCCTTCCAATGAATATTCAGGACTGATCTCCTTTAGGATGGACTGATTTGATCTCCTTCTAGTCCAGGGGACTCTTTAGAACTACTATAATGGTGTAGCTCTGGGTGCTTTTCACACAGCACAGTTGCTCTAGGAGTACCAAGTTTATCAAGTTTAAGCAGAAAGCAAGGAAGAGGGCTAGAAGGTTATGGCAACTGGGAAGGAAAAAATTTCACCAGGCTCCCTCTTCTGTGGGGTTTACACACTAGGCTTCTAAGTTGCTTCTCTCCTCTGTTAGGGAACCAGAGATAGCAAACACCACACACAGAAGGGGTTTGGGGCCCACGCCTGCCACCAGCGCAGCTGCCACCATGGAGCTTCTGAAACAGCTTTCTGGACACAGAGTGCCCTTGAGTTCTGCCAGAAAGGGAGGGCTTGTCCACTCAGCCACATCCAGTCATCACCACGTCTGGTCAATTCTATCTCCAAAATACAACTTGGATCTGCCACCTCCTGACCAACTCCTTGACAGCTTTAATCCCTGCCCTTATCTCTCCTCTGAACTATCTCCAAATCCCGTCTATCTCAAGTCTCACATCATTGTCATCTCTTGCCACTGTCACCGAAATCTTTCTAAAATCTAATCAGATAAAGCACTCGCCAGCTCTCTATTTTTCAATGCTCTCCATTTTCACAACAGAGGGTTCTCAGACTCTGTGGGACTTCACATTTGGTAAATCTGGCCCCACCTTGAGAGAATCCTAGCTGATGGTGTAGCTGGGTCCAGGAATGTACCTTTTCAACATGCTCATCAGGTGATAGAGAGCTGGCCATGTTTACCTTCAGAGGAGATTTCATTACCCCAGAACAATACAGGAAAGAGAGGTTAGAGACTGGGAAGAGAAATGCCCCAGGAGTGAGTCCAGGGATCAGCACAGACTTTTACAGCGTAGTTTCTCATGACTGTGCATTTCCAACTTGGGGATCCTTTACAAGGCTGTAATTTTCAAATCGTGCTGCAGGCTAACTGCTTTTATGCTAATCTCTCAATAAATACCACTGCTGAAGACACAAACACTGGCTGGCATCATAAAGGCCAAAAATCTGGAAAACATCATTTTTTCAACTTTTAACTTCCACTCTAGGGCCAGGCTCTAGAACTTGCCTCAGTTGCAATAATGTATGCAAGAGGTACTCAATAAATGTCCACTGAGGTGCATGGCAATCGATGCAGCTTACACAGTGTACAAAGCCCGAAAAGCTGCTCCTCCACTAAATGACCTTCCAAAAGGAGATGTTCCAGGAACAAACTCTTTAGCCCAATTCCCAACACTGGATGATGAATCAATATGTAATTTTCTTGACAGAATCATTATTTTGCAACTTGTTTATATTTTTTAAAGTATGAGAGAGACTGCTCGAAGTCTCTGGCAAGTTAAACTCCCATAACAATTACTTTTAGAATTTACTTCATCAGCCAGGCAATTCTAACAAACTGACATCTGAAAGATGAAAATAAGTTTAAAGGAAACACCTTTAATGGGAAACCATGAGCCCCCTAAAGGGTGGCCACTTGGGTTATGGCAGCCTGATGCCAATTAAGAAAAACTTCCTTCTCAGCAAGTGCTCAGTTGATTGGTTTATGAGCTCATCTTCTCAAATCAAATATTGATCATCTCACGTAGCTCCCTTTTATAAGACTTCCCTTCCAGCTTTATGATAAATTAATATTCCCAGGTCTGAAAGTTGCTCTGAGTCTTTTGCTAACCTCATACAGATATTAAAAAATGTTCAATAGCCTTGTGAGGAGAGCTTTAGGGGAATTTCAACCATCAGGCAACTTTAAAACCTGTGACAGCAGTGTTTGCAAATATGCTAGTGAAATGTTTGAAACGGACCCATGACCTAACTGGTCACAATGAGTGTCACAAGCAATGGGCAATTTATGACGCTTCCCTTCAAGGTGGAATCACCTAGCTCTTGGTGTTGGAAACCCCCCCTTTTTCTTTTTTTTGGCTGCACTGGGCCTCTGGTGCTGTGGGTGGAGGCTTCCTTTAGTTACAGTAAGCAGGAGCTACTCTTGTTGCAGTACACGGGCTCTTAGGAGCACGGGCTTCAATAGTTGCCCTCAGCATGTGAGATCTTTCTGGACCAGGGATTGAACCCATGACCCCTGCACTGGCAGGCAGATTCTTAACCACTGGACCACCAGAGAAGTCCCTAGAAATCCTCGTCTTCAGGACTGAGACGCACTGGCTTCAGCTTCACCTCTACGGTCACACCACCTCCCCCTGCTTCTGGATGCCTGCCCATATGTGCAGGCAGCGGCCACACTCCCCGGGTCTTCAGGGGAACAGCTCACCCCTTTACCTGCCCCTCACACGCCATGATTTTATATCCCTTTGCATTCCTGTCACTCTCTGCCCCCACCAAAAGCATTCTTAAATGTGGCCAGAATCAACGAATACTTCACATGTCACAGGATCCCAGGAAAGTAAAGGGGAAATCCCTCCCTTGTGATGGACATTTCATTTTTACAAACACTGGAAGATCACCTTAGGAGTTTTGTCTATTTTTTTTTAAAAAAGACGTCAAACTATTGACTCACACAAGGCTTCCATTCAACTGGGATGTTCAAGGCACTTCCACTTGTGATGCTGTGAAGTGCTAATTTCTTTATTCATCACATAAACACTGCTGGCTTTCCAAATATCAGAATAAGCACAGTATTTATTCCCTGTGAAATTTCAGCTCTTTGTTCCAATGTACTCACCATATCTATTCCTGCTTAACTTCAAAAGCAGGTTTGATGTGCACCCTCTGATGTTCTCAGCCAAGTCGTTAAGGAGCCTGGACACCCCCTCCAGAGATGCCTCAAGCCATCACTCACATTACCCAACAATCTCTGAGGTCAGATGTTCCATCAGTTATGACTTGTACATGAGACGCTGGAGTTGGACACGACTGAGCGACTGAACTGAACTTACTGTCTGAGCTGCGGTGGCTCAGATACACCATCCCTGAATGCTCTCCAATTTTTGGACACTCTTCCTACATGCGAGCGTTCTGTCAGTGAGGGAGACTTGGTGGGGATGAGGGAGCCTCACTTCCTTCTAAAGAAAGTACAAAGGAAGCTGAATACATGCCTCTCTTGCCAAAACACAGGTAGTTCGAGTGTGGACAATTTACCTAAGCTCGGCAAACTCCTGTGCCTACCTGGGACTCTGAGTTTGCAAGGAATGGCTCAAAAAAGCCAGGGCAATTCACAACACATACTGGTGGCAGAGTCAAGAGCCCAGCAGGCAGCGATGAAAGTCTAAAAGCAGGGCCAGTGAGAGTTTTCTGACAGCTTTCCCTCGGCATAAGCTGACTGCCTTAACTCTCCGGCTTCCTTAGTGTCTGCTGTTTCCCGAGACTGGCTGTCTCATGTTGCCATCAGGATACCTAATATCCCTCTAATAAGACCCATCGCTATTTAAGTCAATCAGAGTTAGACTCTGCTGTTCACGACCAAGGACTGTTAACAGTATCACAGTCAATCAGCCTAGAACGCGACCCAGCGTGCAATCCACCTCTTATCTCCTTTAAAAGTAGACAACACCGTCTCCACGTCTGGCGCCATTCTCACCCTAGCATTTCTGAAGGTTGGGTCAGCTGTAAGTTCAGCAATTTCATCCATACATTTTTCTCAGTGCACTGGGATGCAACTTGTCCAAAACAAAGACTATGAACTTAGATGGAAAGTGCTTTTTGCCCAATCTTTTCACTCATCTTAGGTTTCTAAGATGAGTGAAAACCCTCTTCTCAAGGTTTGTTCTTACCCTTCCCAATCAGCTCAAGATTCCCTTTAAGGAGGAAGCAAAACAGAACCTTAGTATTTTTTACCTTCTCTGTCATCTGTCCAGAACTCCCAGAAATACTCTCATTATCTCTGTGACTTTCTTGGAACAGCTAAGTGGGCACTGCCCACGAGGTCTAGAAACTCTCTGATAGCAAAACAAGCAGGGGGTTAACCTATGGGTGTAGGATTCAAAAGGAAGCCAGGCACTCACCCCAAACCTATTACCTATTACCTTTCTCCTTCCCTCAAAAAGTTAGTCATTACACTTTGTCCCCAGCACAAGTCAATAAAAGAATTTCATTCCCAAGTCACACTTCCCAAGGTTAGACTAGAAAAATTCCCACATCATATAGTCAGTCTTATTTTACGCGAACATCAGATGCTATGATTTGATGGCTAGGCACGTTCTTGTGAAACTTTAATTTCACATTATAGATCTAAGTTCTTTTCTGGGGAACAAAGCTGAGATTAACAGATTTTCCATAACATGACTTTTTGGATTTTGTGAAATCTAGGAAGCCTTATACTACATAATGCTATTTTTAAATGTTTGCCTAAACATAACAATGCAAAGTACAATTTCATTTAGATGATCAGTTTGTTATGTTAACAAAAGTTAAAGGCTCAAAAGCCATTAAAGAAGCTAAACCTTTCAACTATTTCAGTGAAGTTGAAACTGGTCTGTCAACAGAGTAGTTAAAAAATCTAGACTATTAAGAGTTCAAATAAATAAAAATACAACAATTTATGTTTCGGAAAGGCACAGTGATCTCATAAGATGCTAAATAAAAATGATGTTCCTTCAAAATTAAGACACAATAACTACTTTCAGAAAAATATAACACCAAGAAATGAGCCAGATTAGTGGCCTAGGAATCTATAAATATAAACAACAAAAACACTGACTATGATATCATCAAAATTTGTATTTCTGTATAGAGGATACATGAAAAAAGTCAATAAATAGCTGAGGATTGTAGGGAGATACAATTTTATACATATACAAGTGTATAGATAATTCATTTCTACAATCAGGTATATAAAAACCTCGACAAATCGACAAACGAAAGATAACTTCATTAGAAAAACAAGACTGTGAGCAAGCAATCTGCTGAAGAGAAAACTACACATTAAAAAATATGTAGTTGATGGCATGCTCAAACACACTGGTAATCAGAGAAAAACTATGAGAACAAGGAGTTGCTACTTGACACCATTCAAGTTGGCAAATATCAGCAAAGTGCATAAGTGCTAAGACACTTCAGTCATATCTGACTCTGTGCAACCCTATGGATGGTAGCCCACCAGGCTCCTCTGTCCATGGGATTCTCCAAGTAAGAATACTGTAGTGGGTTACCATGCCCTCCTCCAAGGGATCTTCCCAACACAAGGATCAAACCTGCGTTTCTGATGTCTCCTGCACTGGCAGGCAGGTTCTTTATTTATCACTAGTGCCACCAGTGGGCAATACCTAGTGCAGGCAGGTACGTGGGGAAAGGGGGAAAGCTCACAGCAATGCACCCGGGCTGACCACTAGAGGGCGCACTCAGGCACTGGGGATGTAAAACAATGTATCTGAGTACCCTGTGACCCAACAGCTCTGCTCCTGTGTGAAGGTCCACGAAAGTGCTTTCACAAAACCAGAAAGTGAAAGTCGCTCAGTCGTGTCCAACTCTTTGGGACCCCATGGACTATGGGAATCCTCCAGGCCAGGATCCTGGAATGGGTAGCCTTTCCGTTCTCCAGGGGATCTTCCCAACCCAGGGATCAAACCCAGGTCTCCTGCATTGTGGCCGCATTCTTTACCAGCTGAGCCACAAAGGAAGCCCAAGAACACTGGGGTGGGTAGCCTATCCCTTCTCCAGTGAATATTTCCGGCCCAGGATAGAACTGGGATCTTCTGCACTGCAGGTGGATTCCTTACCAACTGAGCCACCAGGGAAGCCCACAGAACCAGAGGCAGCCTCAACAGGCATGCTCACTGGAGCATCCTTTGTGTCATCCCCTCTCCCTGGGGCCCGGGAGAGGCTGCACTCTGATAAAAGTGGCCCCTTACCCTGACAGGGCTTGCATTGCTGATGAGTGAAACTCTCCCACGGTAAAATCAACGAACAGGTAACTAGGTGTGAAGGGATGTCCATGGCCCATGAAGTGAGGCCTGGGAAATGACCGCACGCCACTGTGGGGTTACACATGCTGGGTGATCAGGAGGCAGCCTACATGCCAACCAATGACAAAGGGAGAACTAAATGTGGGAGGCAGCCCAGGTGGCAGCTGGATACATGGATTTCATGTCTGCACAGCAACACAGAACCGATCTGAGAATCACTGTGTGGAGCAGACAAAAGCAGAAAGGCTTTATACTACTTGCTTTTAAGATACTAGGTATCCTTTCTCTTTCTTCTACCATCCCTGGGAATATACACAATATAAAGAGAAGCAACATAAAATATACAATAATAAAATATAAAGGCATTCAGATAATACTTTGCAATAGCTCAAGTAAAAAGATGCACTTAAATTGACTACCTATAAGGGATGGGAGAAAAGGAAAACTGACTATGGGATAAAGGAAGGAAGAAGAAAAAAGGAAGGAATGAGACTCAACTTGCAAAAAAAAATATTTCCCAGGTGTCAGTGATGAGGGGTAATTTTTCACTGGGACCAGGAAAGGAAGCTAGGGAAGCCTAGATCAGTATGCATAGCTGGGTAAGCCCAGCTAAAGCCTATATATACACATGTATAATTCAGTTACATTTTGTTACTGGTAACCAACACTTACATAACATGGTTTGTATTCATAGCAGCACCAGACATCATAAAACACATGGGATATTTAATTTAAACAAAATTAAGGCACTTACACAGATTTGAAGGCATTAGAATATTCATGCACATCTTTGGTAAGTTTCTAGCTCAGCTAAAAATGGGGAAAATTAACGTTGGTTTGCCAACATAATACTTGACATATAAGATGCTTTTAAAAATTACACAGCACTTTTCCTCCCAAATTTTAATGACATTAAGTACCTTGCAGAGTTGGTCATGCTTAACACAATCTAAGCTAATGAAACACTCGATGCAGTTGGTGAATCAGTTAGATTTTTCAGAATTAAATTAGGGAAAAATTTAAGTTGGACATTGTGTAAGACCTCACTTGAAGGAGCTCAATTTGACCTCTCATAGTCCTTGCTCAGTCATGATGTTATAGGGGTTTGTGGTGGTGCATGGCTAACTCTTAAAGGGAATTATCCCCAAAATCATCACTTCTACAAACAAAAGAATATGTTATAGCTGTGGCAGATGCTGTGGATTGGCTACCGCTCACAGATGGTTCTTCCGAGTCCTCCTCTAACAAAGAACTGGAAAATTTCTCTCCCAGCTGAGGAAGCATGGGGCCCACTTTCGACCAACGTGACGTCCACAGAAATCGCTAGATCCATCTTAGGGAAAAGTTTCCACCAAGGGGTAGACTAAGCTGGCAGGGCTTCTTTGGCTCTTAGCCCTTCCCTCCCCACCACCAATGCCTCTGCCTCCACTGAACATAAAAACAATGCCAGGAGTGAGGCAAGGGATAGAAGTCATGCCCCCAAGATGGTGGAATGGAAAGACAGGGTCTCCATTCTAAACAACATCCTTGAGCAGCCCTAGACCACTTATTTTCAGACTGTTTGTTAAGTTAAACAAAACCCATGCTGGAAAGTCACTATTAGCTGAGGTTCATCTAAAGGCATTCCTGACTGATACAGCAGCAGAGAAAACATACAGAAACTGTGCAGCAAGGCAATACATGAGTAATGCTTCTAGTTTGTTCAAAAATGTTCCCCTTTATCTCACCTTTTTGATTACAAAAGAGCAAAACCTTCACGTTTACTTCTGTAATGGACTTCCTAAACAGAGCCCTCATCCCCTTTGGAACGGACTCTGCGCTTGTTCTGAGAAAGAAGTCGGCACCAAACAGTTGTGCTGTCCTGTGAATACTCCCTGCAACCCCAGTGAAAAGAAAACCTGACAAGTGATTTTTCTCAGAATTTCCCCAGGCAAAACCTCCTGGAAAATTAGCACATTTTATCCAAAATACAACTCACATTCATCAGATAACATAATTGAGTGGCTTCCAGAATCCTGATCTGTCACAAACTCTGGAAAAACTGGGGCTTCCCAGGTAGCACTAGTGGTAAAGAACCCATTTGCCAATGCAGGAGACGTGAGAGACGCAGGTTCGATCCCTGGGTTGGGAAGATCCCCTGGGGGAGGGCATGGCAACCCACTCCAGTACCCTTGCCTGGAGAATCCCATGGACAGAGGAGCCTGGCGGGCTACAGTCCATAGGGTCACACAGAGTCGGATACAACTGAAGCGATTTTACCCGTACACACTGGAAAAATAGATCATCCCAGAAGAAATGTAAATAAAAGATTAGGTAGTGGCAAATTATTTCAAATGAGTATTTGGAAAGTTAAAATATTTCAGTTACATGTTTCCTAATGCTGAGACCCACAAACAGCCAAGCAGACACACTGGAGCAGAATCTGCAGAGCTATGACTAATTCCAAGTAACAGTAATTCCAAGAGGCTTTTATATTTGACCTTGGAGCATTTGTTCTTATACTTCCTTTTGAATAAGATCAGGACACATGCGACTGTCAGCTTCTGTAATAGCCTCACAGAAATTATAACCACATAGTGTATAAGGTTAATTGCCACACCTTCTCTGGGAATCACCAGGGTAAACCAGCAAACCCTAACAGGGCTTTACAAAGCCCTGCACGTCCCAGCAGTAACCTGGCTTCCTGGGCTCGTGTCTTGTCACTTTCCCCTACTGGCTGAACGCTGGGCAGACGTGCACACTTGGGAGATAAGCTTTGTCCTCTGACTCTGCCTTTGTCCCCTTTTCTCCTGGCAAACATCTATTCTTCATTCAAGGTGCAACTCAAATGTCACTCTCTTTTCAAATGCTGGTGCCAAGTGACCCAGGCCAAAAGTATAATTCCTTCCTCTATGCTCCCTGCTAACTAGCTCACTCATTCCAGAAACAGTTCCCCTGGGTGCCGGCAGAGCTCCCCAGGCCCTCAGCGATTTCCCTTTCTCCATTCTGGGTGCTGTGGATAATTGCTTCACACACCCTCTGCAGCTCATAGGGTCAAGTACACACTCTCCTTGCCGGTCCACCTTCTAAGTCCAGTGTGTTGCCAACCCGGGCTCCGTTCTGCTTTCCTGACCTCTGCTCCCCACCTGGGCCCACCACTGCAGAGTTCAGGGGGAAAAAGGCTCCCAAGGGCTGCAACAGTCTACAATCCC
>SJXQ01005778.1:88221-151013 GCA_006408695.1 Aepyceros melampus
CCACCCCCATCTCACCCCAACAGCCCCAGGCAACTTCAGCCCTGCAAGTCTCGCTCTCTGAAGTCAGAGACCCATCACTACACCCATCACCTCTGCTCATTTTCACTAAAGAAGAAATGGTACCCCAGCCTCTCCCCATCAGCAGCATCTTTTCTATAGAAACAGAGCACATTTCCAGATGGCCAGGATGCAGGAAGCACCCTAGCCCCAGAGCATCCTGAGCTGGAGATTATTTGAGAACATCTCCCTTGTATCTCTCTACAACTAGCTTCTCTGAGACCTAAGCCTGGGATATAATAGATGCTGGGAAAAGGCAAATTCTCTCATGTTGATTCTACAGTTATCCTTGAATTGAATTCTTACACAGGCACTAGACTGAGATTTTAAAAAAGGAACTTGTATCATGGACGGCTCATTCTTGCGATAGCCACTAAGGTCTTATTCTTAGAACTCAGGGCACTTCCTGACTTTTCCCATCAAGGGTAGCTTTCAGATTTCTCCTGCACAAGATTCCTCCTCTGCCTGCAACAACAGTTAATTCCCACTGCGCCTGGTCTCTAAGCAACCAGCAGCTGGAGATCAAATTCAGCCAAGGCCAGGTTTCCTCCTACCCACCAGCTTCTCTCTTCTACTACCTCTGGTTATTAAGCAAATCATATCTTGCAAGTGTGGACAGTTTTCTTGAGACAGTAAGTCTGATGTCCTGAAGATTCTCTGAAACAAAATTATACAAAACCCGTAACAGTGGACATAGCTACACTTTTATGTGCCAGGCACACTGCTAACCACTTTACTTGAATTCACATTTAGATCTCAGTCATCTTGTGGGGTGTGGACTATTGCTGCCCCATTTTACAGAGAAGGAAACTGACCCTCTTTGGGGACCTCACTAGGATGGGGGGTAAAGCTGCTCAGCTACTCCTAAGATTACCGCCCACTCCCCACCTTCAGGACCTCCCCAAATCAGCTCAAGGCCTTTCTTAAATAGGTACAAATTACCATCCTAAGTCAAAAAAGCCATCTTCAAATCCTTTCTAAAAAGGTGGGAGCAAAGCTTGGAGGCTGGATTTCAAACATCTCACGCACTTGCTACAAGCAAAAGAACTAAAATGTCAAAGCAAGTAATTAAGTAGAGGTGAAGCTAATACTCAGAAGAGCTGCAATGGAGACTCTGTGAGGATGAAAACTGTATATAAAATCAACTTAAAATTAGATTTAACTGCTTAAGCTTTCTGACCATGGGTATTGATATCTAATTACAGAATATAAAGCTAAAGATAACAATTATAACTCTAGATCTTCCTTTGCATCTCATCATTACAAAATCAAATTGTTCCAAATTCACCCAACTTTGATTGCACTCTGAATAGTCTGGCAATCAGTGCAAAGCCATGGGCTAACTTATTAACCCCATAGAACTACTTTCTCCTTGTTGGAATTCAAGTGGATGATTTTCCTTAATATAGAGCAAATAGGAAGTGATTCAATAAATTAATCAATCCAAAGTTCAATGCATGAGGAAAAAATAAAGTCATCAACTATTACGACAAACTCTAAAATGCAATCCTTTTAAAAGTCAGTCTTACTACTGATAGATAGTGAAGCTGGTCCTTAACACTTTCAAATTCTAATAAATAGATGAAAACAAATTACATTTTGACAATGTGAATACCAAATTCAATTCCCATTTGCTAGAGAACAAAAACTCAATCATTTCTTGGAGATGCTATTAGCAGCAGCATTCCAGAGACCAAAAGCATCAGGCAAACAGTGTTACCAAGATTTCAGTTTTGGGCAGCAAAATGAGGACCAGAATAAAATTCATTTATAATGATAAGTGGTGGAGCGGGGAATCAACATCAACAAAGACTAACTAGGTGACAACTTGAAATAAACCATGAATTGAGGGATGCTAACTAGGGGGCTGGGCTTCCAGGTGGCTCAGGGGTGAAGAATCCACCTGCCAAGCAGGAGACACAGGCTTGATCCTTGGGTTGGGAAGACTCCCTGGAGTGGGAAATGGCTACCCACTCCTGTATTCTTACTGGGAAATCCCATGGACAGAGGAGCATGGAGGGCTACAGTCCATGGAGGTTGCAAAGAGTAAGACACGACTTAGCAACTCAACAGCAAGAACAGCAGCAACTGGGGGTTCACTGAACTGGAGAAGGCTGCCAAAAGCATTTGGCAGTCTAGTCCAGGCCACAGATGACTTTTTAAAATGAAAAGAGGAAGGAGGTACAAGGGCCAACAAAAACATGGTAAGATTATCATATATCCTAATATGGGAATTGATTTCATGAAAAAGAATGAAAAATATAAAACAAGAAATCACAACCCCCTGCCCCACACACCCTGAGGAGCAAGACATGGGTGATAATACTACGGCAGTATCATTTAGGACAAGCCTCTATTTACAAGGACTGATTATCTAGGTATGAACGATAAGCCATTTGAAAGGAGAGAATCTAATGAGTTAAATGCCTCTACATTTTCTTGTATCATTCCTTGGTATAGAGCTTAACCATGGGTAGAGGAACTATATGCATAACATCGTCCAAATCAATTCATTTTCGCGAGTACAAGGGATGTTATTATTATCCTTTTACTAAGCATAAATATCCCATGATATTTACCATTCAATAACCACCACTTCCTCCTATTCACATCTGGCTCCTCCTACTCAGCCTCCCACTTGCAGGGTAGACGCTGCCTTTTTCCCTGAGTTGTTTCCCTCTGCCCTTCAAGACGCTGGTGAATTGCCCTCCTAAGTGCCTGCTTGCACCCCAGCACCTATTCTTACCCCAACATTTGCTACATTTTATTATAAACTGTTTACTCATCTGGGCACTTTACTAGCTATGCCCAAAATTTATTCCTAAATTTCATTTGCATGCTGTGATTTTAAAATGGCCTCACATTTCCCAATTTTATTAATTTATGGTGAAATAAAATTTTAAATTATAAAGTCACAGCCACATGAATTGCCAGGGTTTCTGTATCAAGCTGCAGGCTTGCAACTTTTATGGAAAAATAGCAGTCCTTGAAAAGAAGAGACACTAAAGTGTTTCATGTTTATCTCTATTAGGGGAGGCACTCCAGCCAATTCCACCACTAAATTAGCTTTCTTTGCCATAATGGAGTCAATGTGATAACAACTGTCCCAAAGGCTGTACATTCTAAGTCATATAAAAAGCAAACGTGCAGGAATGAACACTCCATTTTATTTTTGGCATGCCGCACAATTCATTTGGTGTGATTTGTGCAATTTCTCCCAGACTACAAAGTTCCATATAAGGGAAGCATACAGCAGAACATAGATTACCAGATATAACATGGGGAATGAGAAGGATACAGACTTTTTCTAGCTGGTTAGAATGACTGGGCGACGTCACTTTCACTTTTCACTTTTGTGCACTGGAGAAGGAAATGGCAACCCACATCAGTGTTCTTGCCTGGAGAATCCCCAGAACGGGGTACCCTGGTGGGCTGCCGTCTATGGGGTCGCAGAGTCGGACACCACTAACGCGACTTAGTAGCAGCAGCAAGGGTTTGTAGAGATAAACATCATTATCCTCAAAGACATTTCAAAGTCTCCCAGAATAAAAATATAAGTCAAAATTTGAAGGCTCAACCCAAAGCACATTTGTAAACACGGTCTTGGCAAACTGAAGCCTAGTACAAAGTTTCTTGAGGGCAGGGGATGCTGAACGATAGAATCAAAAACCTAGGGCAAGTACAACCCTGGCTACAAATGGGAGTAATTGAACTATTTTTGTCTTTAAACAAAGTCCTAACGATCTACAAAGTACTAATGGTCTAGGGACTTGACCCTAGGGCAATTACATTAGAACTTCAAGGGATAAAGCCCAGCTGTGGGAATTTTTTTAAGAGATCTATAAACCTTTTACAACCAATGAGAACTATTCTTTCAACAGGTTTTCCCTGAATCAGAGATGATAGCAAGAAACATTTACTATTTCCTATGTGCTAGACACTATTCTAGGGAGGTGTACTAACTCATTCAACACTCACAATAACCATCCCACCACATTTTACCCACAAGGAAACTGAGGCTCCAACAGGTTAATAACTTGTCCAATTTTCCCATCTAATAAGTGAAGAAAAGAGAACTCAGACCTCAGTTGTCTCCTACTCAAGTCAGCTCTCATAAGAACTCTGAAGTAGAAATATTCCCACTAAAGAACAACCCCAGAGGTCCCAAGTAGAGGCCTCCATATCTAATATGACTTGGGGAGGTGGAGCGCAGAGTGAGACAAGAGAAGGATTTTGCTTAAATATGCTATTAACACTAAACAAGTCAATGATACTGAGAATTATACAATTTAAAATACTTGTTTGCTTTCTAAGAAGTATTGTGATAGCTGATCTACATTTCTGTCTACATCATTTAAAGCCAAATAGGGACTTGGAAGCAGCTATGCAGACACGCTGGTAATTCTCTTGCCACTGGATGCTAGTTAATGTTACCTACTGAAGGATGTAGTACAAGCAGCGGTCCCCACTATTCTCTGCCCACTGTCTCCTGGATCATTCCTAGCAACATATAAACATGTTACAATGTCTAAAATGAAACCCTTGCTTTTCCCCATGCCCTATAAGCCATCACCTACTTTCCCTGTTCCCCTTGATACAAAACTCTTCAAAAGAATTCTCTACCTTTATCCAATAAATGCTTCTCCCATTCTGCTTTTATCAGTTTTGAAAAACTCTCAGCCACAATCTCTTCAAATATTGCTGTGTTGTATTCTCTGTTTATTATTTTTTTTTCGGACCCCAGTGACTTGTATGTTAAATCTTCCTACCAGACCTCATGTAGCTCTTCAGTTCTTTTCTCTGCTGCAGTCTGAAGATTTTTATATGATTTATCTTTCAGTTAACTTCTTTGAAATTCTGCATAAGGCTGGCCCTATCCTTGCATTCAGAGAAGTCATTGGCACCCCACTCCAGTACTCTTGCCTGGAAAATCCCATGGATGGAGGACCTTGCTGGGCTGCAGTCCATGGGGTCGCTGAGGGTCGGACATGACTGAGTGACTTCACTTTCACTTTTCACTTTCATTTCATGCATTGGAGAAGGAAATGGCAACCACTCCAGTGTTCTTGCCTGGAGAATCCCAGGGATTGGGGAGCCTGGTGGGCTGCCGTCTATGGGGTCGCACAGAGTCAGACATGACCGAAGCGAGTTAGCGGTAGCAACTCTTGTATTTTAGAGCAGTTTTAGGTTTCCAGGAAAATTGGGAGGTAGGTGCAGAGACTCCCATGTAAACCCGCCCCTGCTCGTGGATAGCCTCCCCCACTATCAACATCCCTCACTGAAGTGGTACATTTGTTATCATCAGGGAACCTACACTGATTGCATCACAATCGCCGAAGTCCACAGTTAGTATTATGGTTCAGTTCAGGTGTTATACCTTCTTTGTGTGCTGCGCTTGGTCTCTCCAGTAGTGTCTGACTCTTGGCAACCCTATGGACTATAGTCTGCCAGGCTCCTCTGTCCATTGGATTCTCCAGGCAAGAAAACTGGAGTGGGTTGCCAATTCCTCCTCCAGGGGCTCTTCCTGACCCATGGATCGAACCCGCCTCTCCTGTAGTTCTTGCACTGCAGGCAGATTCTTTACCACTGAGCCACCGAGGAAGCGTCTGTGGGTTTAGACAAATGTATATTTAATGACATGTCTCTACCGTTATGGGCTTCTCCAGTGACTCAGCAGTAAAGAATCTGCCTGCTAGTGCAGGAAATATGGGTTCAATCCCTGGGTCAGGAAGATCCCCTGCAGAAGGAAATGGCAAACCACTCAAGTATTCTTGCCTGGGAAATCCCATGAACAAAGGAGCCTTTACAGTCCAGGGAGTCACAAAATAGTCAGATAGGACTTGGCAACTAAACAACAGCAGCATCCATCACTGGTATCATACAGAGTATTTTCACTGCCCTAAAAATCCTGTGCTTCACCTATTCATCTCTCCTTCCACTGGCCTTTTTACTGACTCCAAACTTCTGTCTTAGCTGGAATCATACAGAATGTAACATTGTAGGACTGACTTCTTTCAGTTAGTAATATGCATTTAAGGCTTCTCTGTGTCATTTCACAGATTGACAGCTCATCTCTTTTAACGCTGAATAATATTCCACATTCTGGATACACCACAGCTTATTTATCCATTACATACTAAAAGGCATTTTGGTTGCTTCCAAGTTTGGTAAATTACAAATAAAGCTGCTATAAACATCTGTATACAGGTCTTTCTGTAGATGTAAGTTTTAAACTCCTTTCTATAAATACCAAGGAGTATAACTGCTTGATCACATGCTAAGAATATACTTGGTTAACTAACTTTTCAATGGAGCTTAATCTTGCATTAAACCCATTCATTAAGTTCATTATTTTGATTATCTTTTGGTTACACTATTTCCACTTGCTTTTCTAATTTCTAGTTCTGACAAAATTCTTTGTCTCATCTTTTAATTCCTTGAACATATTTGAACATACTGAACATTATTTTAAAGTTTGCATCCATTTTCTCCATTTCCCATGAGTCAGTTTCTATTTTTCCCTTGGACAGGTCTTAACTTTTCCTTCTTCTCTGCTCTTCTAATCTCCTTCATGACCTCATCCAGCCCCTGTGTATAAATACCTCCTTTATGGTGATTACTCCAAATTGGTATTTTTAGCCCTAATCTCTCCCCTTAAATTCAAATTCTTATCTCTATTGCCTGCTGAATATCTGTACTTGACAATCTCATAAATATGTCATCAAAGTTAACATGTCCAAAACCAAACTTTATTTGTATCACCTCGTCTAGCAATCTTCCAGCTCTTCGGACATGGCAATTATACTTTTGTTCCTTGGATCAGAAAGTATGGAGTCACCAGTATCTCCTGTCTGCCTTACACCCCACATCCAATTCCATTAGTCAATCCTTGGGTCTACCTTCAAAATCTAGGATGCAGCCACTTCTCAACACCTTTGCTTCTGCCAACACCAGCAGCCTGGCCCACGCACCACCCCGTGCATTACCATTACTGCCTCGGCTTCCCAGCTGGGCACTTCCTGCTCCTCCCTCGATTTCCCACAATCTATCAACACAACAGCCAGCATGATCTTGGCTTGAAGACTTATGAAGAATCATCCCTCCTTTGTTCAAAGCCTTCCACTGGCCTCTCTTGTCAAGCAGTATAAGAAGCAGAGTTCTCCAAACGGTGCTTAGGCCCCTCTGTGCTCTTCCCTGCTATCTCTCTGAGCACATCTGCTTCCTGTCACTTGCTCACTCCACCTCAACCACAGCGGCGCCTTAATGTGCTCTGAACAGGTCAGAAGGCAGACACCCTCTCTTTCATGACCTGGTGCTTTGGTTCCCTCTATCTTCAACACTGTAGCCCCTGACAGCTATGGAAGAAATAACTCCCTCATTTCCCTTAGGTCTTTATTCAAATAAATCACTTTCTCAAGGAGCTGTCACACAATTAACTGAATAAATAAATACATAAATAACCGCTCTTATCACTTCTTCCCTTTACCCTAACTTTGTTTTTCGCCACAGAAGTTTTCACTGTTTAGCATTCATTGTGTGTTTTATTCCCATGGACTTCCCGGGTGGTACATGGTAAGAATCCGCCTGTCAATGCAGGAGATGCAAGAGATTCTAGGTTCAAACCCTGGGTTGGGGAGATCCCTTGGAGCAGGAAATGGTAACCCACTCCAGTATTCTTGCCTAGAGACTTCCATGGACAGAGGCACCTGGCAGACTACAGTACAGTCCACGGGGTCGCAAAGAGCTGGACACGGCCGAACAACTAAGCACAAGGATGCCCATGTTTCCTTAGTTTTGATTGCCTCTCTCTCCTAGATTTCAAGCTCTACGAGAGCAGGAATTTCATCTGTTCCGTTCACTGTTGTGAAATCAGGGCCTTGCAGGTGGTAGGTACTCAACCAACGAAGAGAGTAATGATGAACAATGAAGCACCGAGTTAATGGATCGCTTTGTACTCGTCAGACTTCTACGAACAGATGAAGACCATTCCTAAAAAGGGTATCTTTTTAAGGATTTATGACTTACTATGTTCAATACTAGAAAATGCACAACAACCAAAGCAGCATACAACACAAGGACCAATACTGACTTCAGCAACGAAATATCAAATTTATTAAAGATTTGTAACTGCATAAATAGAGAGACTAAATATTTCCCTTTTAAAAGCACATTCTGCAGCTAACGATCTTTAGTCTCCTAGAAGATTTTTTTCCCCAGTTTCTTTTCATTATCTTTAAACAGATGGAAGCAATAAAAGGCATCCAGCAAGCTCAGAGTGCTAATTACTTGACTATAGCTCTCTTAAAATGCCACTGTCCCTTTAATTTTAAAATAAACTGTTTACACGCCCAAAGTTCAGAATATTAAGTGCTCTTGAACACATTAAGAAGTGCCTAAAGAACAAAAATCCTCGACTATATTACAATATTTAATTAGGAAAAGAAAAGAATTCTGTAATTGAGGTACTTTACATGATGGAAATGTGAAATGAAGAGCTTAAAATGAAACGATATGACAGACTCCAAAGAAATTTTTCTGCTCATGACTTTTGATTGCTTGCGTATGGTCTCTCTGAAATGGAAGACTATGGCTTAATTAATCAACCATCACATCTCAGTCAACTAAAGTTTCAAAGATAGAAAAACAAAATGGAAGGTCAATAATAGTCCAAGGAGTGTTTTTCTTTAATAGCCCTAATTATTATGAAGAGCTCACTCAATATGCTAGATTGTAAGTTCTATGAGGGTAGAGGTTTTTTCCTCTGTTCTTCACGGTTATATCCCAGGAGCCTAGAATACAGTCTGATCCATGTCACGTACTCATACAACAAGCAAGCAAACAAACAAACCAACAAAAACTGACAGATTAAGTAGTACTCTGAATACTGGACACGGTATAAGGCAAACCGACTTGTTTTGATTACTACCACCATCAGTAAAATACCACCTCCCTTGCATGGCTCCCTTTTGGTTTGGTTAGCATCTGAAAAGTATTATTTTAGAGGGGGAAAAAAGCAAGCTTATATAATAGATTAGTATTACATTCTGCTGATTCTTTCAAAATAAAAACTTAGGTGGACCTAAAATTGACTCTCAGAACTCCCTCTTGCTCAATATTTGAGAATACACCCTCCAGTTAAAATATTAAATTCTTTGTGTAGCCTATTTCTCAATTTATTAGTGGCCAATACAGGTGTCTACTTTGGCTTTTTATTTTTTTTCCTTTTCAGTTCATCCCTAGCTGGAGTGAATATTAATTCCATCTGCAAAGTGATGGGGCAAATGCATGAAGAACCCAAGCTCTAGCCAGGCATACCCGAAGATCCTTCCATCGGGTATGGTGACATACACTGTGCCTGCATGCTTAATCACTCAGTCATTTCCAACTCTGTGACCCAATGGACTATAGCCTGCCAGGCTCCTCTGTCCCTGGGATTTTTCAGGCAAGGATACTGAAGTGGGTTGTCATTCACTTCTCCAAGAGATCTTCCTGATCCAGGAATCAAACCTGGTTCTCCTGTATTGCGTGTGGATTCATTACCATCTGAGCCACCAGGAAAGCTCATACACAATAGTTGTCTATCAAGTATCCTTTTCTCGTTCTTTCTCACTAGCAGAGTCCAGGTTGGTTTCCAAATAGCAATATGCCTACCTAGAATTAAAAAGTGGTTAGCGGAGGTACTAGCCAGGCACGCAGCAGGAGCGTGCATTTTACCTATTCCCTTCATCCTGCTGGAATGCAGATACAATACCAGAAGCACAGAAGCCATCTTAAGACCATAAGGGGACGTGCACACACCAAGGCCAGCTTACACAACAGGGGAAGAAACATCTAGATCCCCCAGAGAACAGAGAAGCTGTCACACCACCTATGTCCTGCCTACCAGTTTTTCCTTCACTGAAAATAGACTTCTTACTAAGTCAAAGCTGCTGTTTTTAGGTTGCATTTTGTGATGCAGATTTGAATCCTCACTGATACAGATATTAATGGAGACTAGAAGACATGAGGAAATGAAATGATAGCTTTTGGTACTACTTTGCCTAAACTTGACACATGTATAAAACTGAAAACAAACTACATACTAATATCTGATTTCCTACATTTTAAGCAAAGCAATGGCATTGAGAGACTAATTGTTGTCTGTTGCTAACAGAAATTAAACTTTAAGAAGGCACATTCCTTTATTAAATAAAATTAACTTAAAATATTTGCATAGGGGTTGGGAAATTTAAGCACAACTAACAAATGTCTGAATTATAGAATTTAATTTTCTCTCTTTTATCTTGATAATTAAGATAAATGGAGACTAGAAGACAGGAGGAAATGAAATGATAGCTTTTGGTACTACTTTGCCTAAACTTGACACATGTATAAAACTGAAAACAAACTACATACTAATATCTGATTTCCTACATTTTAAGCAAAGCAATGGCATTGAGAGACTAATTGTTGTCTGTTGCTAACAGAAATTAAACTTTAAGAAGGCACATTCCTTTATTAAATAAAATTAACTTAAAATATTTGCATAGGGGTTGGGAAATTTAAGCACAACTAACAAATGTCTGAATTATAGAATTTAATTTTCTCTCTTTTATCTTGATAATTAAGATAATTATTTGTATATAAAGAATATTTCAAAAATATTTGCTACCATCAAAAAAACAATTGAATCTCAAACACTAAAATCCCTCCCCAAAGCATGCCCAAAACCACTGACTTGCAACACGAGAACAATGTTTCCTACACCACAGTCAGCAAGTCAGACCAGTTTTACTGTATTTATCACGAATTTTGAGTTATGCAGACAATATATTTTGTGTTGTGCAGCCAAAACAATGAAGTTTTACTACACAACACTCATTGATGTTCTTTAAATAAGTCTTGGTCATTGGAGGCTGGAGATGATGGGAGCCTATGCGAACTCATAGCCTCTGGTTTTGGAGAAGAGAGGCTACTGCTCATAAACATCACATTTCACAGTGACTCCTCAACCCTGGGCAATGCTCAGTGGTGAACCCCATCCCCGTCCTCACTAGCACTCCTCCATATGCCAGAAACTCCTTCCACCACCTCCTTAGCCAGCAAACTAATACCGACCCTTAAAGACTCAGAACCATCCACTCCGCGATGGTTATTCCCTCAGTCCTTTACATTCCCACCTTTACATCAGCATGTTCTCCATAGCATTATGACTGTCTCTTTGTATAACGGATATTTCTTATTTGGATATAAACTGCTCACCAGACTCCACTCTCTTCATCTTTGCATCCCTAGCAGCCATAAAACCCATGTACGAATAATCAAAGTTTGCTGAATGACAGATTGAATGATTCAATGAATACATGGTGGCATTCACACTGCCAATATCATGGGAAAATGCATCAAAATTTAAGTTGTGACTTATAGGATGTACATAGGGCTAAGCTGACTTTAGATTAAAGTTTTAAAGGAAAAGAGAGTTGTTTTGTTCACCTTCTGGCCTAGGTATCTTTTAAACCTGGATATCAAAGGCCATCTTACATTTGAAAAGTGCTTGAGTGTTTGTTTGCCCAGAGACTGTCTGACAAAGCAACAGCACCCAGATGAGGTGGAGACTGTGTGGCGATGTTGAGTTTCAGAGATAACGCTGGAAATATGATGACTCAAGTTCAGGTCCCAGCCTGGCTACTTCCAGGCAGTAATTGCTCTCCCACCAGCCCTGGAGGCTGCTGTGCGGATAAAATTTCTTATTAGCTGCTGCTCTCCTGCCAGGCCAGAGCATGCTGTCTTGCTCCTAAGGAGCAGGCACATGTCACTGAATCACTGACCCAGAGAAGACACAGCATCTGGCCTCAAAGACTAGGCCTTTGCCTACCACACCGTGTAGGCTCACAATGCTTCCTTACAAAAATCCCATTTCACTTTCTCTTCGAGTTCCAACTATGGGTTACTGGTTCTCTTCTTAGTGTTTACTTTTCTTAAAATTTTATTTATTTACTTTTGGTTGTGCTGGGTCTTTGTTGCCGCGCGGGCTTTTCTCTAACTCTGGCGAGCAGGGCTTCCTCTCCAGCCGTGGTGCACAGGCGTGCTCACTGTGATGGCTTCTCTTGTTGCAGCACTGGGCTTCAGTAGTTGGGGGCGCCCAGGCGCTAGAACCCAGGCTCAATAGTTGCCGCGCACAGGCTCAGCTGCTCTGCAGCACATGGGATCTTCCCAGACCAGGGAGCGAACCCCGGTCTCCTATACTGGCAGGTGGACTCATTACCACTGAGCCACCAGGGAAGCCCTCAGTGTTTTCTTGAAAGACTGTATGCCATGTTGCCTTGACAATCCCACATGCCTGGGTTTAATTTGATATTGATTTAAAAGGAAAGAGGGTGGGGGAGGGGAAGAACCCATAACCATTCTACAATGAACAGTTAAGCTTTCATACAACTTGGTTGGAAACAATCTGGTTTCTGTGACATTTTGTCTTCTCTACAATGGAAATACATTCCTTTTTAGGCTAGACAGGCCAACCTCAATGTTCTGCTGGAGAATCAAGGGCACGTTCACAATTGTGCCTAAAAACCTACTTAATCTATGTGTTTTCATGATGCAAATTGAAAACGTGGAATAATGTAGCCTGTGTTCATCTATTCCTAGGCTCTCTTTATATACCATACACATTCCAATTAGTGCTTCTCTTCAGAGGGGATCTGCTGTTCTGAAGCAGCAAGTAGCAGCTTACACTGGAAAAGGCAAACTGGTAGTCCAAAGCTTACTAGTATCCAGAAAATAAATGTTTACCTGTGGACACTAAATTTGTACACAGTCCTTCCTTGGTCGGTTCAACACACACATATTCCTCCACACAGGAGCACTAGAGAGGATTTTTAGAAAGCATGCTTCACTTTTTACCTCCTTCCTTTATTTCCAGCTCTGCCATCTCCCGCATAGGCAGGTTTCATTTAACTGTTTTCATGGTTTACCACATTTTACCAGAGCTAAATATCCCCACATACCCATCAGTAACCAAAGCATATTTTCCAGTCATCTTCATGGTTAATAAGGAAAATGACAGGCAGCAAAGTAGGAACAGAGAACACATAGAAATAAGCAGAACTCAAACTGAATGGAAATTAAACTTCCCTTGCTGATAGGATTCACACACACATCTTTCAATCAGGATGATACATTTACAAAAGCACAATTCGATTAACTGGAAATGTATAGGGGGAAATATATTACAGATACCGATTTCACTTCGTTCTAAGATGCTGAAGAAAACTATCGCGACTGAATTGGGGGGAGATGTGGGGATGGAAATCAGCACATTAACAGAGAATATGCAATTTCTTCTCCACGCAATATTAGGGTAGTGTCCTTTTATGAGGATACAATTGGAGTTTTAAAGGGTCTCTGGGTGCTGTCTGTCATCAGATTGCAGATTGCTTAACTATTCAGAAACTCTGAAGATATTCTCCTTGGTGATAAGGCGGTGTCCTCTGTTAAAACAATGATAATTTTTATCTGCGCTTATCACCCAGTAAACTAGATAGGCTATTGATTCAGTCTGGACATCCAAAAACCTGAACAACAATGAACAGTGAATAAATTCAGTCATTAAGAGAAGGAAAAGACAGATCAGTTTTATGTAGTTGATCAGCAATCAGTCCAGAAAGCAGAAATAATTTTTAAAACCTCTGGAATGAACATTTTTCAGGTAAGTTTCTTACCTCTACTAAATCTTCCCAGAAGTATGGTGAACCACATCTACTCTACAACTGTAAAAGTAAATGAATATAAGAAAAGATATTGGATACTACTGGGCAAAGTAAGATATATGGGCTTTCAAAACTCAATTTTGCTTGAGAAAAATGAAACCGATATAACCAATATTCGAACTTACCTGCATTATATACCCAAGAATTATGTCTCACAGGTATAAAATGGCATTTTGCCTTTCCAAGGCACTTGAGAAGGAAAACATTTCATTTAACAATTTATAAAACATATGTGAACCTAACACTTCAGAGTACTTTAAAACAGAGAGGCATTTTTTTTTTCCATAAAGTCAAATCACAGAAGCAAAAAGATGCGCTTGCAATGCAAAAAGCATTCTTTTAGCCAATAAAGCAAGCTATCTTAGATTTGTCTCTCCATTACATGGAAAACCCAGTGAACCTAATCAAGTGAGGTTATCAGAGTTTCTTTAATCGAATCGAGAGTCCCACCCACACTGTCTTCTCATCAATATTCCTCACGGCTTCCTCTTCCCCAATTACAAAAGACCAGATAACCCTGTGACTGATGGGAGATATGCACAAGCTTATTTTCCACTGTTAAAAGAGTTAACATACCCAGGGAAGCCATTTCAATTACTGAATAAATGGAAAAGGGTTAAATGTGGAATTTAATGGAACAGGATTTAACAACGTTCCCAACCTCATCAGCAAGCAAACAGGCAATTTCTGAGGAAAATATGCTAGAGAAGATAAATCTCATGAAAGATAATGGAGAGACAGCCTTCACATTTCAAGGTTATTTCAAAACAACAACAATCTGAGCAGTATTTGATGTGCAGGGGCCCATTAAGACAGACCAGAAAGTTCCCAGCCCTTACAGATCCCCCCAGCTGGATTCCCAGCTCCCCGGAACCGGCCTTCCCCACCTCCTCTGCTCTATCGTATGAGCCCCTTTCTTTATCACCAGGCTCTTGGCTCACTGCCTTCATGCTGCCATCCCCAACTTTTGTATGCCACTCTTCAACTTTTAAAGCTATCAAGTTACTAAGGAGTTTAATTTTTGAAAATATTTTCCAAATTGAAAAGAAGGACTAAGGGTTTGTGGATTTAAAAAAACAACACCACACACACACAGTAAAAGTTCTGAATCATGCCACTCATTTGCACTCAGGACAGGTACTACCATGCTTCAGCTGGGTTGGCCTGTATATTAATGAGCCCATTTCCACCGTGCAAAGATAACACACAGGCACGACACACTGCATTTCGACACATGAGTAAGTGCAGCGTCACAGCAAAGCGATGCATCTTGTTTCCCGGGATGGGGTGTAAGCTCCTTGAGAGCAAAACTTCTCAGGGTGCTTTCTTTATGTTTTCTCAGAGCTCCTAAGTTTGAGCATTTGCTGCAGAGCAGGCTGGACCCACCTACGCTGGTTTCCTGAAGGGACAAAGGCTACCCCACATCACTGGGATTATTAGTCTTCAGCCAATTCGCCCTTAAAATTGACATCTCTTAACATCCGGATAACTGTTCTTTCCATTCAGGTCTTCCTTATAAAATGGGCTCTTTGTCTTCTTTTATGGCTGACTGGGAGCCAAATACCTGGGTTTTCACTCCAGCTCTCCACCATCCAGCTATGTAACTGGAGTAAATCACTTCTACTTCTCTCCCTCAACTTCAAAATGCTGAAGCCTAACTCCTCCATGAAAGTTCCATGATTCTACATTTAAAATGGTTTTTTTAAACCATTTTAAAGCACAGCAATCTTCTAACAAAAGCATTAATATCCTAACACTCAAGTGAGTTTCAAAGCATTTAGCACCAAAGTTCTAGACTCCAGTCACAACACAACATGTCTGAGCTGATTCAATGAGCTAAAAGCAGTGTCTGCCTCACAGTGTTGCTGTTTGCAGTAAAGGTTCAATCAAGTAATGAATGTAAGTTTGCTTAATGCCTGGTGTTCAGTAAAGCACTCTACAAATAAGTCAGCTATCAATATTAAAACAAATACAACTGGAACTAGTTCTATAGGTTTCATCAAAACTCATAAGCTCAATGTAAGTAAGTTGGCAGAACTGAGTTTGTTTAGACACTCCTTTAAAAAAAAGGTGTGGGGGTCATAATGTATTCACTTGGCCACTACACATCATATAATTAAGAGAAAGCACACAGCTATGCAGAATTTCTGTATTTTGTGTGATCCTCTGATCTCTCACATGAATCTTGTTTCATGCTAAAAAGTCATCTGAACATAATTCTGAAGAAACTCATTTTATTCTATCAAACATGTATATATATATACCTTTTTAATATATCCAGAAAAGATAAAAACTTTAGTTAGAAAAGATAAATGCACTCCAAGTTCATAGCACTAGTTACAAGAGTCAAGACATAGAAGCAACCTAAGTATTCATCGAGAGGTGAATGTATAAAGATGTGAGATACACACACACACACACACACACACAGGAATACTATGCAGCAATAAAAAAGAAAGAAAGAATGCCATTTGGAGCAACATGGATGAACCTAGAGATTATCATGCTAAATGAAGGAAGTCAGACAAATATCACATGATATCACTTACATGTGGAATCTAAAAAATGATACAAATGAACTTACCTTCAAAACAGAAACAAGACTCAACACAGAAAGCAACTAAAGGGAAAGGGGAAGTGAATGATAAATTAGGAGTTGGGATTATCAGTTGGGATTATGCTGCTGCTGCTAAGTCACTCCAGTCGTGTCTGACTCTATGTGACCCCAGAGACGGCAGCCCACCAGGCTCCCCCGTCCCTGGGATTCTCCAGGCAAGAACACTGGAGTGGGTTGCCATTTTCTTCTCCAATGCAGGAAAGTGAAAAGTGAAAGTGAAGTCGCTCAGTCGTGTCCGACTCTTTGGGACCCCATGGACTGCAGCCCACCAGGCTCCTCTGCCCATGGGATATTCCAGGCAAGAGTACTGGAGTGGGGTGCCATTGCCTTCACTACTATTTATAAAATAGATAAACAACAAGGACCTACTGTATAGCACAGGGAATTACATTCAATACCTTATAATAACCTATAATGGAAAAGAATCTGAAGAAGAATATATGTGTAACTGAATCACTTTCCTACATACTTAAAACTAATGTAAAACACAGAAAATCAACTATACTTCAATAAAAGGGAAAGAAAGGTATATTGACACAGTGATTATTCTTTCCTCTAAACCTCCTTTCCACCTTTGCTACATAATTTGTACTAAAAAAGGCTTCAACAACAGTGAAATGTTTTTTCCTGTCTACCCTTTTCATTTCCCTCCCTGCTCCTTCTCTTCTCTGAATCAGTCAGTGCAAGGCCCCAACATATGCAGCACTATCCCTGTTGTCAAGTTCCCTTCCAGCATCTTCTCTGACTGCCAATCACTGTCTCTGGGTCCCTAGTTCTTTCAAGAAGCTCCTAGAGAGACTTACCTACTTCACAGCAGGTAAGACTTAGTTATTCCACAGCAACTCCTTCAGAACCTAACCACCTCTGTTTGCCAGCTGGTCACACTTAAGACGAGCTAAGCAAGGCTGATTCCAAGAATGAACCACTGAAAATCTATCATGGACCCAGCACAGGTCTGCCCCTGGGAACCACCACAGACTCCCATGTGAACTGCTCCCAGAATATGTGCAAACAACAGAGCCACGTGGCTGGCCTCTTCTGAAACCAGGATCCATGTTAACAAGGCAAAGTTCAAAATCACACCAATTCAAATGTTCAGGCAGGTACTTAGAGAAGCAGACAAAGGAGTATTTGCCTCAAGTGGGACAGAAAATTTGTTTTCCTTAAGTAAAAATAAAGAGAAGTTAAAAGTAATGTTACTCTATGCTCAAATCCATGCATGTTTCTAAGATTCTTAAGACCTAGCAGGTTGACCAAAAAGTTCCTTCGGTTTTTCAATTAGCTCTTAACAGAAAAACCCAAGTGAACTTTTTGGCCAACTCAACACTACGACCAAAGAACTGTTAAAAAAAAAAAAAGAAAAAGTAGGAAAACGATATTATCTCTCAGCTTGCATGTGAGACTGAATTCTGTTTCTTAGGCAACATGGGTATTTAGGGACATAAACGGCTACTGGTAGATAGTTATCATATTGCTCTCTATACCTCATTCTGAAATAAAGCCAAAGTGTAACTGTATCTGCTTTGTTGATAAATTAGCTATATTATTTTAGTGGAGAGCAATGATCTCTAAACAGGTTGGAGCAGCACAAATAATCCAAGCTGAAGGATTAGCTTTTTCAAGCTTGAAAAGTATTTAAATGTGCTTGCTATATGGAATGGTATTTTTGTCTACAGTTAAGGAAATAAACAGAAAGAAAACCAGAGCAATAGGAACAGCTAAGAAAGTCACACTATCATGATCATTTCAGCATTCATCCCTACACATGTGTGCAGAATATTGACTACACTTCTAGCACATTGAGGGTAATACAGTACAACAAGTACCTCCTTCATCACGTCTATGTCTGAGCATTTGCGTTTCAAATGGTCTACTGGAATGGAGAAGATTCCAATCTGAAGAATCAGTTATATTATATACTGGCATCTGAGCCTTGGAAACAAATAATTTAACCTCTCCAACCTCTCACTTCCTAATCTGAAAAATAGGAGTTTTATAGAGCACCAAATACAACAGTGTAACTGTGGTAGGCAGCACTAGAAAAGACCCAACAACTGCCGCGTCCTCAAAATCATGCCCTTGTGTCATCCCTCCCTTTAAACGTGGACTGGACCTAGTGACTTGCTTCTCGACCACGTGATGGAAAGACCGTCACTCTGGTTTTGCTCAGCCTATGGAGAAATCCCACGTAGAAGGAAATGTGGGAGTTCTCTGGCCAATTGCTAGTGTAAAACTGAGACCTTCAGTCCAGCAGCCATCAGGAAATGAATCCTGCCAAGTCCGAGTGTGACTAGAAAGTGGCCTGTCTCCAAGACGAGGACTCAGATGAGACTTCAGACCTGGCTGACTCATTGACTGTAGTCTTATGATACTTTAACTGTACTCTTCTGACAAATCTTGAGGCCAAGGCAGGCAGTTAAGCCATATCTAGACTCCTGATCACCAGAAGCTGGGAGATAATACATAGCTGCTAATTTTGGAGGAATTTGTCCACAGCAATAGATAATAATATAAATACAATTTATAAAATAAAGTATATTATATAAAGTTTAAAAAAAAATTATACCTGGCACAATAGCAAACACAATTTTAAAGTCCTCTTAAAATCATCCTAGTCTTGAATAGAAGTAACCTATTTTTTATTCATTACTATAACATATAAGATGATGCTGTCAAAGTGCTGTATTCAATATGCCAGCAAGTTAGAAAAACTCAGCAGTGGCCACAGGACTGGAAAAGGTCAGTTTTCACTCCAATCCCAAAGAAGGGCAATGCCAAAGAATGTCCAAACTACCACACAATTGCACTCATTTCACATGCCAGCAAGGTCATGCTCAAAATCATTCAAGGTAGTCTTCAGCAGTACGTGAACTGAGAACTTCCAGATGCACAAACTGGATACATAAAAGGCAGAGAAATTAGAGATCAAATTGCCAGTATCCACTAGATCACAGAAAAAGCAAGAGAGTTCCAGAAAAATATCTACTTCTTCTTCCTTGACTATACTAAAGCCTTTGACTGTGTGGATCACAGCAAACTGTAGAAAATTCTTAAAGGATGGGAATACCAGACCACCTACCTGCCTCCTGAGAAACCTGTATGCAGTTCAAGAAGCAACAGTTAGAACCGGTCATGGAAGAATGGACTGGTTCCAAACTGGGAAAGGAGTACGTCAACCTATATATTGTGACTCTGTTTATGTAACTTATATGCAGAGTACATCATGCAAAATGCTGGGCTGGATGAAGCTCAAGCTGGAATCAAGATTGCTGGGAGAAATATCAATAACCTCAGATATGCAGGAGACACCACTCTAATGGCAGAAAGCGAAGAACTAAAGAGCCTCTTGATGAAAGTGAAAGAGGAGAGTGAGAAAGCTGGCTTAAAACTCAACATACCAAAAACTAAGATCATGGCATCTGGTCCCATCACTTCATGACAAATAGATGGGGGAAAAAAATGGAAACAGTGACAGACTTTCTTTTCTTGGGCTCCAAAATCGCTGTGGAGGGTGACTGCACCCATAAAATTAAAAGACGCTTGGTCCTTAGAAGAAAAGCTATGACACACCTAGACAGTGTATTCAAAAGCAGAGACATTACACTGCCGACAAAGATCCATCTAGTCCAAGCTATGGTATTTCCAGTAGTCATGTATGGATGTGAGAGTTGGACCATAAAGAAGGCTGAATGCCAAAGAGTTGACGCTTTTCAATTGTGGTGCTAGTCCCTCAGACAGCAAAGATATCAAACAAGTCAGTCCTAAAGGAAATCAACCCTGAATATTCATTGGAAGGACTGATTCTGAAGCTGACGCGCCAATACTTTGGCCACCTGATGCAAAGAGATGACTCTTTGGAAAAGACCCTGAGGCAGGAGGAGAAGGGGATGACAGAGGATGAGATGATTGGATGATATCACCGACTCAATGGACATGAGTTTGAGCAAACTCCGGGAGATGGTGAAGGACAGGGAAGCCTGGCATATTGCAAAGAGTAAGATAGGACTGAGCAACTGAACAACATAACATATATGAAATCTACTTAATTCATCGATGCTACTTTCCCAAATTCAAGGTGATCAGCCATCCAAAGAAGAATTTTGACAAATTCTATGAAGATAGCTGTGCTACTTGGGACACACGGGGCCAAAATATAAATAGAGAGTAAGAATAACATTACTATCAGACAAAAGTCTTTAGAGGGAAAAAATTAGCATCAAAGAATATACTAAATGATATAGGAACAGCCTACTTTAAAAAAAACAAAGCCTCAGCTATGGTTGCCTGTCACTGCCTCACAACATACAGAGCAGAATTTCAGACTTCATTTTTTCATCCCTAAATCTTTCCTGAATAGCAGCTGTTACACTGTATGAGACATACTTTAAAAAAGAAAAGGATTACTATCTTAAGCAAATCTGCTAACTTAGAATTTATATCCAAAGCTACTTCCATAAGAAATATGATTTAAGCATTTCAGAGACAGGATTAAATGAAAATTAACATAATACAGATATATATTTTTTTTCAGTTGTCCTGGGCATGGAGATACACTGTCTGGTATGGAATGGTTACTAGACATCTAGTAACCATGTGTGATACGCTGAATTACCGGCCATACCCTTTGCCAGCTGACCCTGCAGCTCCTCCCTCTAAAGTATTCTTCCCCATCCATTCACTTTGATCTCTGCCGCAATATTTGCTTCAATCAATGGGTGTGAACAAAAGTGGCAATGTGGTGGTTCCGAGCCTAGGTTTTCCTGCACACTGTGTATCTGGGTTCACCAGCTTGTACCAGCTCAGGAAAACCCCCTGTTAAATTTTCAACAATTCACAGGGCAGTTGTTAAATACAACAAACCATTAATGAAAATTAAATTACATAAATTTAAAGATCAATGTTTTAAAAGTTACTCAAAGTTCACAGCTGCCTGATTATTTTACTACATTTTACTATTGCAAGTGCTACTGCATGTGCTTCTGAAGTAAAATGCACACATCTATTACTCACACTTACGAAGATATGTCCAACCTACCCAGCTAAAATAGGACGTTTTCAATAGAAAAATAAAATGTAAAGGTATCCTGAAATTTAATTTTAAATTCAAACAGTTTCAATTAATACTAGATGATCATGGTTTCAAACTTGAAATGAAGGTTTTTACTTTTACTTTTTACTTTAAGTGAAGGTCTTACTTTAAGATTTTTACTTTAAGAATTAATTCTGCAAGTACAACCATTGTGCAAATAATGTAAAAACCAACTTCATTTTAGCCATGCTGGTAAATCAAGCATACAAAAGCCATTTCACTAGATGACAATTCAAATATTGGAACACAGAAGGAAAATAAAATATTTGACAAGGCTTTCATTTAGAAATATCTCAGGGTACAGTTCATTCGACCACCAATCTCTTCTGAAATTGTTAGCCTGCAATCAAATATTAAAATTAATAAGGACATTTTCTTCAGAGATTTGGATAAAAACACAGTAGGAATGCCACAGACAGGATAGACTCATTTAATTTAAGAAAAAAATTAAGTCAAATTACCAGTTCATTACTGTCTTTCTCTGCTACTACTTAAATATACACTCGAGGCATTTCCGGCATAAAAACCAAAATGTAAACTGTGCAAGAGACAGTCTCCCCGTTTCATTTTTCTGCTTCTGCTGGACTTTACTCCCGAGCATCCTGTACATTCTTTATTCACCAAGTATTTTCTTCTGCTCAGCTTGAATCTCTGCCATACCAAGTTAAACTTTCCCAAATCTTCTTGTTCTAAACATAGCACAGTGAACTCTGGTAAAAATAACTAAGTAAAGCTTCCTTAAAACAACTAGGATCTATAACAAAAAGCTGCTTCAGAATTAAGATTTTTTTAAATATTATGGTCAGAGTTACCACACTGCCACAAAGTCTGAAAGAGTGTCTAAATACCTAATGCAGTTCATGCACACACACGGGCTACATTAACCACTTAAACTTACGAATTTCCTTCAAACTGTATACACACAATATAAAAGTAACTCATCAGATAAAATTAAAGTGCAGGTTACTAGACTTAGGCCTCATTCGTGCCTTGACCTCTGTATTTCTAAAGTTCATCCCCAAAACTTGGTCTTTCCCCTTTATGTTTAAGGCAGCAAAGTTCAACGCACAAAAACTGAATGGTCCAGTCAATTCTCAAGAAGCGACAATGGCCCACCAGTGGCAAAAGACGTAGGCATTCCACCTTTGTGGGTATATAATGAACGGGCCTTTACTTCCTGCACCGCATGGCAGTAGCCCAAAACCCATTACCCCCATATCTCTGTTTGGTTATGTAGACACTAAGGCTTCAATCAAACTACAAAGCACTTAAAGCAGAGTTAGATTAGATTTAGGACATTTTAACTTGTCCTGTTTCTCCTCCTTAATAAAACAATGCAAATAATTCTAGGTACTGTTTTTCTTAAGAACTGGCTGAGCTATGCAAAACATTCCAGCCTTCAGGATACAGTTAACTCGTAGCTTTTGCTTGTAATAATTTTTTTTACTCAATATCTAAGTCATTTGTGGTGGGGGGAGTCTATTAGGTATTTTGAAATGAATTATTTAACTGTTGGAATCAAGGGTAAAAGGGTAGTCACTCAGGAGCAGGAGGACAGAGTGACTCAAGAGGTCTGAATAACTAGTTTTGAAGAGAGCTCTTCCAACTCACCCTTTCTTTAAAGATTTAAAATGTTGTTCTAGATATACAAAATATTTAAATGATGTCCAAGTCAATGATTCTGGAACTAAACTTTTAAAAACTGTCACTTTTCAGAGGAGAATGGGGATACAGGTTAGGAGCCGCCAGCTTCCTTGGCCAGGGATTCAGCGCATGAAGGTCATTTAGAAGTCTGTTTAAGAAGCACTGACATTCATAATCACAAGTCTTAGTCCTGCAATGGCAGTGACATGCCCGTGGAAACCAACCCATGTTCTATTATATCTGGAGGCAGAGGGCAAATCTCCAATTGTGAAATTAACAGAAATGACTTAAACAAATAGCTGAGTTGGACCACCTAATTTAAAGGTTATTTTAAAAGTCATTTAAAAGTTCAATCACACTGATAACAATAAGATTGTAGAAGTTGCAGGCTTTAAGCCAAAGTGTTACAAAAAACATGACGTCAATCTCAAGTCTGACAGTGGTTTCTATCAACCAAGCTCTGCCTGGGGCTAGAGCAGTCTTGCATTATCTGGCCTATTCTTTGGTTGCAATAAATGGTTTCATAAAGTCCTCATGGCACATCTGACGTTATCCACTAAAGCTGAGAAATAAGTGAAACCTGACTTAGAATTAAAGGGAAAATAAAGGGTACAATGATTTTCTAATACTTGGTGTTAAAACAGATTAATAAAGAAATCAACAATATCTGTATGAACTTAGATAATAAATGTTGCATTCTTCCCCAAAATACTAGCTTTCTGGAAAAAATCTGTGCAAGATTTACATTTTATCACCACGTTTTTGGTATTTCTACATAAGCTAAAAGGACAAGTTAAGTAGAAGAGACTGTTACTTTTTCAAAGGTAGCAGTTGAAGAGAATTTTTAGCACTTAGAGAAGCTCAAGGCTTCAGGAAGAAGGATTAAAATCAGAGCCTATAATTGAGATTTAAAATATGTCACTGTCACAATTCAATTTCTGATGTCTGCCTATAACCCACACCATACCGTATAAATCTGGGGCTCCTAAAAGCAGTCAAAATGATTTATAACAAAACATTTTCTGTAAGTATATCTTTTATCAGTGATTAATGACCAGAAAGTTCTCTCATCCAGATATCTGACTGAATGGCAAAATGAGGAGTTTATGACATTTACCCATTGCATGTTGTCGAGGGAAATAATATGAAGCAATGGTTGGCGGTGGCAGAGGGTGGCGTGGGGAGTGAAAGGTACAAAAAAAGGCACATGGTCTCAGTTGTTATCAAATGCCTTATGACTTTTCATGGTGCCAATCTCAATTCCAGAACATGTTACCCTGTTATAGTAAAATCAGAGCATTATATGGAACAAAAGATACAGCTATCTCACATCTTACATGAACAAAGAAGATACTTCTCTGCAGATTGTTCTAAAACTAAAAGCAGGGATGGGGTGGGGGTGGGATTCAAATCTGGGAAGAATGCCCTACCAGAGAAGGAGGAAAGGGGAGGAAAGGCGGACTGCACTGCAGTTTGAAGGACAAAATAAGAAGGCTAACATACAAAGTTGAAATTCAAAGTAAAATAGCAAAGGCTGCTAGAGAATTCCAAAGCAGTTTAAAGTGGTTTATTATTATAAAAGCACATGACTTTATAGCCAATATTCCTCTTTTTTAATAATAAAGGGGCAGCCAAGCAAATACTCTAAGAGTACTTTAAAGACATTTAATTACTTGGGAGAAAAAACTTCGTCCAAGTCTCCCTTTTTACATGTAGACAGTAAGTTAGTTAAAGCAAAAAAATCAGCTTGCCTAACCATCTTCCACTGGCTGGGAATGATGGACATGTGTAGTTGAAAATCATAAAGCTGAAATAAACATTCTTTAACCCCAGACTGCCCAATACCACTACCAGCTCCCAGAAGCCCTGGCTCTGTTGTTACATTCTCAAAACAGAATTGCCCTGGACATGGTCTTTGCCTCTCATCTTGAGAAAGTAACTGAAATCACTTTTTCCCTTCCACTTCAAAGCCTGAAAGAACTAAACGTAGGATGCCACATTTTAGATAACTGTTTACGGAATCTGTGTGCCTATAAAAACACCAGACAAGTAGTAACAGAAACTTAGGTCTTCATCTAGAATTTTCTGAGGACTCAGAAAAACGGTATGAAGTATGGCTCTTCAACTCTCTGGGCCTTCGTTTCATCATCAGTAACATGAAAAAGGTGGGTTAACAGTGATTCTAAGCTTTCCTGATATTTGTAATGAAATCCCCCTGCAAGAAAAAAATTTAAAAAAAGGACACATGCTCATCACTTGATATGTGACCACTGTGTGTCTTGAAGCCCACTTCTAATCCCTACACTGCAGGACTTCTCAGGCCCAACTTAGTTCTCACATTCTGACCCTGTCATCAGGGTATACCATCCCTTGATAAATCACTTTCCAAAATGGATATATTGGGCCATGCCCATTTGAGGACAGGTTAGAGCCTTGCTATGACACGGTCAAGTACTTTCAGAGAGCTAAGAAATGTCCTGTAAGTGACAGCTTCTTCAACTTCAATTAAAAAAAAAACAAAAACACAACTACTTGAAATGTAGCTCTCCAGAACAAAGAACCTTAACCCATTAGAACTGTGTCTTTGTGCTCATCTCTTCTAGGCCCCTATTTGGAATATTACACAGTGTCAGTTTGGATCCCAGCTCCTGTAGGCTTGACCACCCCCACCTGGAACCCTTGGAAGCCAGCCCTACCCAACAGAATGCCCCCATTCTGGAACAATAATAATTCCCAAGGCATGCGTGCCTCTCTCAGGGAGATTCCATCCATAAACTGAGCTGAGCTTATGAGCTCCCTCTCTGTCTCTCTCTCTCAATAATGTGAATTAAGAAATAAAGCAAGTAGAGTAAGATGGTAGGAAAGTATGAACAAAGATTACCCAGAGTACAGATTTTTATTGACACAATAAATGTGTAATAACCATTTTCATGCTTTCCTCTGCCTAAATGAAAACTGGCAAAAATGCCCATAACCTCTTTAATTCCTAGAGAAATGAAGGTCTGATCTGTAGCTCCTTAGTACATAAAGAATTTAAGAGCTATTGATATTGTTCACACATGTATCTAATAGAATCTTAACATTTCCTTTTAAATCTGAAAAAAAGGAAAAAGTTAAGTCAAACTGAAAATTTCCTCAACAGTTTATTAACTATCTAAATTTTATTGGTACCAAAAAATCAAAGAGCATAGTTCAAAACTTAAAAAAAGATTTGTCAATGAACACTTATTTATATATGATTCTATAAAACAGAACACAAACTCATACTGCAAATACTATTAAAACCCTTTGTCAAAATTCATTTTCTACTTCTGAAAGCTATTTGGGTCACTTGAATATGATAAAAATCAAGTCATGTTCTTCTTTCCCTCCAAATAAATCCCTTAGAAACATCAGCAACAATTTAGGAATGTAAATGGATTTTCCGTTTGCATTTATACTTAATGATGACTTAACCAGAAGGAATACAGCTTAATTTTTGGAGGGAGATTGAACCCAGAGGAATATGTTGTTTTGGTCGGGGGGAACTAATTTAGACTAGGCAAAATAAAAAGAATGTCAAAAGAAAAAGCCTGATATTAAAAAAAAAAAAAAAAAGGCAGCTGAAGCCAAATAGAAATTTGAAAAAACAGCACTCTGATGCCTGGTCAGATGGTGATGGAATATAGAGTCCCACTTTCTGCACAACATTAAGTACTGAAGAACACCTCACATTAAAAGCCTACACACACCCATCTAAATTCATTTATGTTTTACATTCTCACCCCTTTTATTTCCTTTTGCTACCACGGACTTTACATGCAACTGTAACAAATGCTGAAAATCAAATTTTGAATTTAGAAGATATGTGTGGCTATTGTAATGTGAGACACCATACGACACAGTGCATATCAATAGCTTCAAAAGATAATACCTCAATAATAAGGGAATTTCCAGACTTCCTTAAGTCAGCACTCCAGGAAGGCCCTTCCTAACAACGGCCCCTCCTTTTGAATAAATACACTTCCCCTGACATTTCACAGGAACCAAAAATGTATCAAGTGGATTTTGCCTAAGTCTATCTGCAAGTACTTCTCATATTTAATTCTATACATGTCAGATAAATGACTCAACTAAAAATCATTCCTCTCCTAATAAAATATATCTGAGCATTAGCCTATGTCGGCTTATTAATATATATATTAACAATCATTAAGTCCATTGAAAGAGAAATTAACTGATACCTGTTCAATAATTCACACTTATGGGACAGTTTTATGTTCAAAAGCTACAGATTTAATTTGAGATTAAGAACATAAGCAATAACATAAAATTCACAGCAAATCATAATCTAAGGTGCCATGTCCGTCCCAGAAAAAACACTAGACAAAGTAAGGGTGCAGTACAATTAAGAGCCAGTATTTGACAAAGTGTTCAGCTGCTGAATTTCATTCCCCTCAGAACTGAGTATCTCAGCATGTATAATTATGAGTAATAACATCATAATTATATCTAGTGATCTTGATGGGGGGTAAGATTAAGAGTCATTTTAAAAAAGAAAAATTTCAAACTTAGACAAAAGGAGAGTAAAATGATCCAGCCCTTATCATCAAGTCATGGTCATTCTTGTTTCCTCTGTCCCTACCCACTTCCCCACCCTCCAGGCATCATTTCACTGCACCCCTTAAAACTTCTGTCTATATATTTAAAAAGGATATCTCTTTCAATCATCACCACAAAAATCACATCTAAAAAAGCCAAACAGTTAATTCCTTACTACCAAATATCTGGTCATTACTCAGTTTCCCTAATTGTCTCAAAATGTTTTTCGTTTGATTGAACTCATATGCATGTGGCATTCATACATTGCCATTAATATCTTTTCAAAGTACTTTTAAATCTTTAGGTTCCTACTCTGTTCTTATCTAATTCACCCCACTTGGTAAAGCCATATGGTTTGTTATATGCAGTTTTCCATGGTTCAGATTTTGTTGATTGTATCCCCAAGGTCTCATTTAACAGATCTCTCTTTTCCCTTGTATTTCTTATAAGTAAGCTGACAGGTCCAGAGACTTAAACAAAATCAAGACTTGAACAAAAAATTTGCTTTTTTTTTTTCCTAGGTGGTATTGTCTACTTCCATGCAGAGGTACACAATATTCAATTATCTCTGTGTGGGTTAGTGGTTGTTAATGATAGTTACCTAAATCCATTATCATTGACCCTTGAACAATAGAGGGGTTCAAGTGCTAACCACCATGCTGTTGAAAATCTGCATATAACTTTGTAAATGGCCCTTTATAACCACAGTTTCACATCCACAAACAGCATCAACCACAGAATTTATAGGACCATAGTATTTATTGAAAAATATCCACTTATAAGCGGACCCATGCAGGTCAAACCTGGCTTGTTCAAGGGTTAACTGTATTTTATTAGTGTTTGCAAAACAGTAATATTCTAGATAAATTCTTCTTCATTTATTAGCAAAAAAAAAAAAAACAAAACAAAACACTTCTGTAAAGAGAAATCAAACAATTATTGGTTATCCTGAGGAATAATTCCAATTGGAGAGCCAGGATAAATTTTTTTTTCTCTCTTTTTTCAGGATCTTTGTTGTTTACTGTAGTAAGAACATTTAACATGGGATTTATTCTTAACAAAGCTTTAAATGCATAATACATAATTATTAACTGCTGCTGCTGCTGCTAAGTTGCTTCAGTCGTGTCTGACTCTGCGTGACCCCATAGACAGCAGCCCACCAGGCTCCCCCGTCCCTGGGATTCTCCAGGCAAGAACACTGGAGTGGGTGCCATTTCCTTCTCCAATGCATGAAAGTGAAAAGTGAAAGCGAAGTCACTCAGTCGTATCCAACTCTTCGCTTCAGTCGTATCCGACTCTTCGCGACCCCATGGACTGCAGCCCACCAGGCTCCTCTGTCCATGGGATTTTTCCAGGCAAGTGTACTGGAGTGGGGATAATTATTAACTATCTAGGCCCAATTTTTAACTTTAAGTCTGCTTTTTAATTATGTAAGACATTTACTTTGCCTTTTTTCCTTTTCAGGTTTTCTCTGCACTGTTTAACGTAAGCTGCCTCTCAGCAGCAACCAACATGCTGACCTCCCTCTTGGTTTCTACAATATCCTCTGCAGACTGCCCTTGTCTCTCTGGTTTTCCCTTCTCTCTCTCCTATTGCTCCTTCTCCTGAACCTATCAATATACTTAATGGAGCTCCTTGGGGTTCAAATCAGAATCTTTTCTCCTGTCTACACCTTCCCCTCAGCAAGTTATCTGTTCCTACACCATTAAATATCATCTCTATGCTAATGGCTGCAAATTTCTATCTCCAACCTGAAGCTCTCCTGTGAGCTCCAGACTCAGGTACCCAACTATCTATAAAACTTTGATGCTCGGGTGTCTAATAAACACCTCAAGCGCATACAAGGCAGAACCCTAAATCACTACTGTTTCCACAACTGTGGGCCTCCTGTCTCCTCAGCTCAGGAAATGGCCCCCGGTTACTCAAACTGATAACTCAGGCATCATCCTTGATTGCTGCCTCGCTTCATACTTCTTACCCAATCTTGTTGTAAAGTTGTGGGTCTTCTACTTCCTGTCCCCTCTTCTCTGCCTCCCATAGCACTCCCCCGACCCAACCTCCTTCTCCCCTCAGGAACTTTTACATTCTCCTCACAGGCCTCCAAGCTTTATGCCTCCCTCCACACGAGGCATCATCACTCAGCATCCAGAGTGGTCCTCAAACATACCACCTGGAAGTGTAAAGTGGACCAATGCCCTTCCTACATACTTGAATTCTATAGTCTTTCTCAAAGCCTGCAGGGTCCTGCATGATCGACCCTGTTTTCCTTTCCACTCCCTTTTGTTACATTCTCCTGCTCTCTGCTTGCCCCCAGGGGCCTCCTCTCAATCCTCAAGTGAAATCCTCCTCTCAATCCAAACTCTTCTCTCCGCCTCACAATCTCTGCACAGGCAGGGGATCAGCTTGCAGGCTGTTCACTGCACTCGTCTTCCATCTTCACATGGCTGGCTCCACCTCATTCTTTAGCTCTCTGCTTAAATGTCACCTCCTCTAAGGAGCCCTCCCTGATAAGCCCTACACCTATCCCTTCTGCTTACATTTAATTATGTATCACCACCCCATTAACTTCTGCACTGGCTGATGTAATGCATTATATATATATATGTGTATATATATACGTATATGTATATGTACTACTTATTGAGCATCAGCAGATTTAATCCCCAAGTATTCCTTCTCTATTTCTGGCTCACTTGGTAATGGAGTCCTTCTGCTTCTTTCTCTACTCAAGAATTATAGAACACCCAGCCCATTTCTTAGTTTTATCTCACTGGACTATGTTCAGATACATAGGCCTTAAAATGAAGCCTACAGTGACTTTTCTATTTAGAAGAGAGTCCTTTGGTACACAGATTCCCAATGAATCCAAAGACAGATTTCAGAGGGCCATGAACTGGGGTGAGAAAACAACTCCACGTTTTTGTTCAAAACCTCAAATTTAGCATTCCCTGTCACTATGAAGGTTGACTACAAACTAGTTGCAAACCTGTAACTTTGTCACCAATGGAAACCTTCAGATGTTTTCATATCTCATAATTTAAACATCGTGAACTAGCACTTAACCTCATCACTACCTTGAAATTACAATTATTAAACATACTGCTAGATCTTGTCAGTCAGGGCTTTAATGTATTATACATTTTTAATTTTTTGATAACTATTTCAGTATGATTGGTTTCCTTTGTAACCCTTGTGTTTTATGCATTTAAAAGTTTGCTTGGGTCCACATACTAGTGATATAATGAAGGGCTAAGAGGTAAAAGAAGTCCATCCTGATGGGGACAAATATTCATTTATTGACTTGCTCAGAATTGCCAGTGCATGGTGACAATGAAAAGGAGACTGGCTCTTTTGCCCATTTTAGTATTATTTTTAAGTTCTCTCCAGGCCATGCATCCCCATTCTATGCACTCCCAGAATGGACCACTCCCATCACTTTTCCCTTGGAACACAGTTACCTAGACTACCACAGACCTCCCCAGACGTCCAACAGGCTCACGACACACAGAAGGTTAAAGAACTCCTGAACTGGGACTTCCATATACTGTAACAAGGAACCCTTGACAATTCATAAAGGTGACTAGGTAGTTGATTTTAAAATCTTTGATACAGAAATGAAGTCAATGAAAATTTAACCAAGAAAGCAGAAGATATGGCCAAAAAAAAAGTTTTAAAATAAGAGAAATTTTTAAGCCACACACACAAAAAATGGATAATTTAACCCATTCATATACCACTAAAACTGACAGGAAGGAACCCGTACCCTATGAATATAGAGAACTCTTACAAATCAGAAAGAAAAAGAGCCAATAAAAAATGTCAAAGGACACAAATTAGTAAATTAGGGAAAAACTAAACTGTTCACAAAATATGATAATTTTCTACTTCAGTAATCAAAGAACTGCAAACTGAAATAGGATATTTTCATCTATCAGACTAACAAATCTTAAAGAAAGATAATAATAATGATTAGATAACATTACCAACTTAATGTACATGAATTCGATAAACTCCAGGAGATAGTGGAGGACAGAGGAGCCTGGCGAGCTACAGTCCTTGGGGTCACAAAAAGTTGGACATGACTTAGAGCCTGAACAACAATACTACTTAATACAAGCAAAAAGTAAAGATAAATATTCATATACATTATATTGTTTTTCTAAAGGACAACATGGCATACACATGCAACATCTTAAAAATGTATCAACTCTGTCTTTAAGCAATTCAACTTCTAGGAATTTATCCTAAGAGGAAGATCACACATCTGTGTAAAGATTCATGTGAAAGTGTGTGATCAAAGCATGGTGTACAACTTTTTAAATGAATGAGAATAAAACACACGTGCAAAAAAAGTGAAATGAAATTGTTAGTCGCTCCTTCATGTCCAACTCTTTGTGACCCCGTGGACAGTAGCCCGCCAGGCTTCTGTGTCCATGGGATTCTCCAGGCAGCAATACTGGAGTGGCTTGCCAGTCCCTTCTCCAGGGGATCTTCCCAACCTAGAGATCGAACTCAGGTCTCTTGCATTGCAGGCAGATTCTTTACCAACTGAGCCACTAGGGAAGAAATTACGGGGCATTCATACAATGTGCAATCATTTAAAACAAAAGTCTAGTTTTTCTGATATGGAAAAGTATTTAAGATGTATTAAGTGGAAGAGCTAGATTATGAATTTATATGTCTCTTATGAGCCATATCTTGGTTTTATTTTTATGTACATAAAACCCTGAAGGCTATCAATATTTCCAGAGTAGTGTCACCTCTAGGTCATATACAAATGGCTTTATATCATTTAACTTTCTGGTATTTAACAAAATAACATATTAATTTTTTAATAAAAAAGTATCCTTTAAAAATGAAATTGCCATGTTTAAAATATTCTGAGTTATAGAGTAAGATGAAAAGCAAATATCCTCTTAAATAAGATGACTTCTAAAGACAATCATGGTACATTCCACACACTTTCAAGTATCTTCAAGTCAAAGTGGCATGCCCTTCTGCTTACCTCATACCCTGGCCACATAAGCCTACTAAATACCCCAGGTACAATTAGTAATTACTCTCTTACATCAGAACCACCAAATACTTATCAAAAGCTGGGTGAAGGGAAACAAGTTTGAGGAATCATGACCTGATGGATATGAAATCCATCTTTCTTTCCTATTCTGCATCTAGAGTGAGCCCAGATCAGCAGAGAAACAGTTTTGACCTCCTTTGTTCCAACCACCACTTCTGGGTATTAAACCTACCACTCTCAGTCTGTTATAGCCTTGCTTCTACTGACGGAGAATCTGTGGAATTCCATCAGTCTATATCATGCAGTGTGGTACCAAACATGCCTATGCAATCCATCATTGTGTCTATCGTAAGTGAGGGGAGAATCTGTCCCCCCAGGAGGACTTCCTGCTTGGGATTAGCATCACAAGTCTGCAGTGTTTCTTCTGACTACATGGTCTCTATCTCATGGCAGTGGTTTTTAACCTTAAGTGGGGCGGGGAGTGGGGTTGGGGAGGAGGATATGGTCGCATATGCTCCTGAGAATCTGCTGAAAGTTGTGACTCCTCTCCATATGCACACCCTACAGTTTGCAATCAATTTCAAGGAGTGCAGAGACATCTTCTCTGTCTCCAGGTTAAGAATTCGCATCTTATGGGCCAAGCTTCCTTCCCACAAGCTCTCTTTTCACATGGGCTGCTAGAAAGTTTCATTTAATGCCCACCTTCGGCAAATACACAGTTTATCCTGGGATGCATTTGCAGTAGTTGCATACCTGGTTCCAGCCCACATCCCTGTACTAACCAAGTTTTAATTTACTGTTCTGCTGAAGTTTACCTATTCTAGAAAACTGATGTGGAGGGAACAGAGATAGGGAAAAGATGATCAACAACAACAGCAACATCACGCTAATCCCAAAACCTAGTCCGAGAATCATCAATGTGATGGCCTTGTATTTCTAGTCCTCTCCTTTTCCAGACACGTAACAGCACTGTCCTTCCTAGTTGCAGACCCTGTAACAAGGTCTAGCGAATAAGCTGTGAACAGAACTAACAACGTCATTTCCAGACCAGCACATTTAACTGCTGATAGAAACCCCGTGGGGCTCTTTTCCTCTGGCACTGCGCCCAGCAAGGTTAGAAACAGAGGCTGTTCAGTGACTCTGTCCCCAGGTGACCATGATACACCTGTGGACCTGTGAAGAGCCTGATGCTGTTCTAAGCTAGAGAGATTTGGTGGTGTTTTTATCTGCCTATGTGAATGGATATACCCAATGTACAAAAACAAGAGGGTGTAGACTTCTCTCTTCCGGGAACTTAGACACTAAGATTTTCAGTGGAAACACAAGGAGGGAAGGGCTCCCATCCTGGAGGCGGGCTCAGGTGTTCAGCAGGTCTAGCCACATGTAGAGCACTGATGGGGCAGGACCAGCAGGGTGACAGGGAGCACTAGCCTCAGACAGGAAGCAGAGGGGTCTAGGGTTTCAGCAGACTGGGCCAGGCTGGCTTGACTGGGGTCACTGAGCAGAGCTTGGTTCCATCATTGGGCCATCCCTGGGACCTATGCCAAGGCACTCACACCCAGGGTGCAGTGGTTATTAATAGAGAAAAAGGGCTAACACCTTCCATCGAGCTCTGCTGACCTTTGCCAAGACGACCACAGTCACTGAGGGTCGCTTAGGGTTCTTTTGTCCCTGATTGCGTTCGAAATTTACTTAAAGCAGTTCATCAAATGTGTGCAAATTTCTACAAAGGAAGAAATAAGAGTTCAAGGGGGGAAAGGTAAGTTGTTTTTTTTTTGTTGTCGTTTGTTTTTTTTTTTTTTGAACAGATGAGTTTAACTTTTAAAAATCAAATGAAAGCAGAAAAAGATTTCCAGCTCTGAGCACTAGAGCTAGGCCACAAATTCCACTTTTTATCATGTTCATCATCAGCATGAGAAAGAAACAGAATCAGTTGCATGAAAAACAAGGTCCCTAAGAACAAACAAACTAGTTACTCGGGAGCAGCATAATTCTCAGGACCAAGGCCAGGGAGAAATTTGTCCCCTGTGGCCTCATAATGAGGCGACTGTGTAAAGGATCCTTAAGGTAAATAAGGGTTTCAGGGGATTTTTCTCAGGAGTATGCCTCAGTGTAAGCTGACAGCCTCCAACCAGCACTATTCAAGGGATGCTGAAGAGCCAATTTCAAGGGTCTAACGCTAGGCTTTTAGGAACTCAGCTGTCTGGTGAGCTGAAGTGCTATAGCAACAAACTTTAGACTATCTAGAAGAATTCAATGCTATGTATGTATTTTAAAAATTGAAGAACACAGGCAGGCACCCTGCTTGGGAGAAAAAATAAACACTTTACCACTTTTGAATTCTCTGAAACTGTATTTTAAAGATCTTAATTACTGAAATTTCAATCTTTTCAGCTTCAGAATGCAATAGGATGCCAAGTGATCTTGGGAACTTCTGAGACTGTTATGAAACTGGGTACGTGATACTTTGGACCAGATGATAAGCATGTAAGGCATGGTCATAATAAAATATCTTAATTAGAAGAACAAAGATTGACAGCATATCCTTAAGGCAATTCTTCATAACTATTATGCTCCCGACCTAGCATTAGATAATTGAACAACAACAGATTCTTGTTTGGACTCCTCACAAAGAACCTGGAGGAGAGCAGACACTTCCACTGCCCTCCAGTGCAAACCTCACTATGTTATGTTAACCAAGATGGTGGTGCTGGCTCAGAAAAAACTATCCTGAGCAGAAGGCATTTCCACCTTTGCAGAGAAGTCAGCTGAGGAAACAGCAATAGGCATGGCCAGATTTCCCTCAAAAAAGAACTTAAAGGCCTTCTTCCACACAAGAAATGTGGGTATCGAAGGCTCCAGAATCAGGCTTCTCAAACTACAATAACTGTACTCCAAAGTGAACGCGATATGTGATGGGTGCATGGAAGCCACAGAATGGACATAGGACATCTGTCTAATGCAGCCCATTTATGGTGTTATGTTGTCATTTTAAAGAAATTAACGTGTTATATTTGTGGCAGAAGGCAAAACGTACATGATTCTTAAAGTAAAAAGAGAGGATCTGAAAGAAAAGTTGCTATGATGGCCAGTTCAGTTCAGCTCAGTTCAGTCACTCAGTCGTGTCTGACTCTTTGCAACCCCATGAATCACAGCACACCAGGCCTCCCTGTCCATCACCAACTCCTGGAGTTCACTCAGACTCACGTCCTTCAAGTCAGTGATGCCATCCAGCCATCTCATCCTCTGTCGTCCCCTTCTCCTCCTGCCCCCAATCCCTCCCAGCATCAAAGTCTTTTCCAATGAGTCAACTGTTTCATGAGGTGGTCAAAATACTGGAGTTTCAGCTTTAGCATCATTCCTTCCAAAGAAATCTCAGGGTTGATCTCCTTCAGAATGGACTGGTTGGATCTCTTTGCAGTCCAAGGGACTCTCAAGAGTCTTCTCTAACATCACACTTCAAAAGCATCAATTCTTTGGCACTCAGCCTTCTTCACAGTCCAACTCTCACATCCATACATGACTACTGGAAAAACCACAGCCTTGACTAGACGGATCTTAGTCGGCAAAGTAACATCTCTGCTTTTGAATATACTATCTAGGTTGGTCATAACTTTTCTTCCAAGGAGTAAGCATCTTTTAATTTCAAGGCTGCAATCACCATCTGCAGTGATTTTGGAGCCCCCAAAAATAAAGTCTGACACTGTTTCCACTGTTTCTCTGTCTATTTCCCATGGAGTGATGGGACTGGATGCCATGATCTTCATTTTCTGAATGCTGAGCTTTAAGCCAATTTTTTCACTTTCCTCTTTTACTTTCATAAAGAGGCTCTTTAGTTCCTTTTTACTTTCTGCCATAAGGGTGGTGTCATCTGCATATCTGAGGTTATTGATATTTCTCCCGGCAATCTTGATTCCAGCTTGTGTTTCTTCCAGTCCAGCATTTCTCATGATGTACTCTGCATAGAAGTTAAATAAGCAGGGTGACCATATACAGCCTGATGGCCAACTGGCACATGAATAGATGCTCAACGTTGCTAACTATTAGAGAAAGACAAATCAAAACCACAATGCGGTATCACTTCACACCAGTCAGAATGCCATCATCAAAACGTCTACAAATAATAATTGCTGGAGTGTGGAGAAAAGGGAACCCTCCTACACCGTTTGAGGTAATGTAAATCAGTGCAGCCAATATAAAAAAACAGTATGGAGATTCCCCACAAATCTACAAGTAGAGTTGCCATATGACCCAGTAATCCCACTTCTGGGCACACACTCACACAAAATTATAATTCAAAAAGATACATGTACCTCTATATTTACAGCAGCACTATTTACAATAGCCAAGACATGGAAACAATCTCAATGTCCACCAACAGATGAATGGATACAGATGTGGTATATGCACTCAGCCACAAAAAACAAAATAATGCCATTTGTAGCAGCATCAGTGAACAAATATCATATAATATCACTTATATATGGAATTTAAAATATGATACAAGTGAACATATCTACAAACCAAAACAGATAAGCAGGTGTAGAGAACAGGGTTGTGGTTCACAGGAGAGAGGGGGCGTAGCAGAGGCAAAGACTGGGAGTTTGGGATTAGCAAATGCAACTATTACACACAGAATGGATAAACATTAAGGTCCTACGGTATAGTACAGGGAATTATATCCAATATTCTGTGATAAAGCATAATGGAAAAAAATTTATAATTGGGTCACTTTGCTGTACAGAAAAAACTAAAACAATATTACAAACCATCTATAATAAAGTGTTTAAAAAGTCTGCTGCTATGAGGTATGCTGCCAAATGCCTAGGACCTAGCACTTATGACTAATTCAGGAACTCTGAAGACACACAAAGAAAATTAGGTCAATAGAAAGAAGATATAACTATATATCTATACTAAGATATATATTTATAAAAAAGTTTATTATTTATATAGAACATATATAACATTTATGTATATATATACATACATATTTATATATATACATAATGTAACATTGTGTATATATATTTAATACACTTGATTTTTCTTACCAATAATACCTGACTTGTATAAGATACTCTTCTACATCTCAAGGCCAGAATAATTTTTAGCTAGAAATATTTTATACTGACTTTGATCAAGCACCTCTTTCAGCCATTAACACATACCACACTTCACCAAGGCAAATTAGGGTAAAGAACTTTATAACAAACTCCCTGAAAAAACTTTTTAGAAAAGAGTGCTAGGCTGCAGACAATGTGTACAGGAATGGTAGGTAAATTCCAGACAGATGCAGGGAGGGTAATAGCTAATAAGCTCTCCCTACCAAATACACATCATACAAGAGCGGCCTTCCCATCCCCACTTCACAGCTGGGGATATATCAGCACAGGCCCGCTGGCCCCTGTCCCTGCTCAGCCAATGCTGCCCACCAATTATACTACCAATATTTACTCACAATATTAATGGTGTCATTAGGATTGCTATTTAAAAGTACTCCTGAGATCTCTTCCACCCCAGCAGAGCTACTTTACAGAAGAATAAATTAAAAACTCGAAGGAAATAAATCTACATTCCTTCCAACAGCCTTCCTCAGAAGGCAATCAACACACAACTATCAACAGCAGTGTAGCTGTGCCTCAGACCTTCCTGCAGTTTAATGTAAGCCCAAGAAGCCAGAGTTTACGGCTTAAAAATATGGCCACTGTCACACACTTCCAATGGCAAAGTGAGAAAACTCTCACCGCGAGGGAACAGGGCAGTAAATCTCCGCAAGGCAGAGGAAAGCAATGGACGGCTGTCCCGTTTGACTCTGTCTATGTGGGTTCTATGTAAGAGATGGCCAACTGGCACATGAATAGATGCTCAACGTTGCTAACTATTAGAGAAAGACAAATCAAAACCACAATGCGGTATCACTTCACACCAGTCAGAATGGCCATCATCAAAACGTCTACAAATAATAATTGCTGGAGTGTGGAGAAAAGGGAACCCTCCTACACCGTTTGAGGTAATGTAAATCAGTGCAGCCAATATAAAAAAACAGTATGGAGATTCCCCACAAATCTACAAGTAGAGTTGCCATATGACCCAGTAATCCCACTTCTGGGCACACACTCACACAAAATTATAATTCAAAAAGATACATGTACCTCTATATTTACAGCAGCACTATTTACAATAGCCAAGACATGGAAACAATCTCAATGTCCACCAACAGATGAATGGATACAGATGTGGTATATGCACTCAGCCACAAAAAACAAAATAATGCCATTTGTAGCAGCATCAGTGAACAAATATCATATAATATCACTTATATATGGAATTTAAAATATGATACAAGTGAACATATCTACAAACCAAAACAGATAAGCAGGTGTAGAGAACAGGGTTGTGGTTCACAGGAGAGAGGGGGCGTAGCAGAGGCAAAGACTGGGAGTTTGGGATTAGCAAATGCAACTATTACACACAGAATGGATAAACATTAAGGTCCTACGGTATAGTACAGGGAATTATATCCAATATTCTGTGATAAAGCATAATGGAAAAAAATTTATAATTGGGTCACTTTGCTGTACAGAAAAAACTAAAACAATATTACAAACCATCTATAATAAAGTGTTTAAAAAGTCTGCTGCTATGAGGTATGCTGCCAAATGCCTAGGACCTAGCACTTATGACTAATTCAGGAACTCTGAAGACACACAAAGAAAATTAGGTCAATAGAAAGAAGATATAACTATATATCTATACTAAGATATATATTTATAAAAAAGTTTATTATTTATATAGAACATATATAACATTTATGTATATATATACATACATATTTATATATATACATAATGTAACATTGGTATATATATTTAATACACTTGATTTTTCTTACCAATAATACCTGACTTGTATAAGATACTCTTCTACATCTCAAGGCCAGAATAATTTTTAGCTAGAAAATATTTTATACTGACTTTGATCAAGCACCTCTTTCAGCCATTAACACATACCACACTTCACCAAGGCAAATTAGGGTAAAGAACTTTATAACAAACTCCCTGAAAAAACTTTTTAGAAAAGAGTGCTAGGCTGCAGACAATGTGTACAGGAATGGTAGGTAAATTCCAGACAGATGCAGGGAGGGTAATAGCTAATAAGCTCTCCCTACCAAATACACATCATACAAGAGCGGCCTTCCCATCCCCACTTCACAGCTGGGGATATATCAGCACAGGCCCGCTGGCCCCTGTCCCTGCTCAGCCAATGCTGCCCACCAATTATACTACCAATATTTACTCACAATATTAATGGTGTCATTAGGATTGCTATTTAAAAGTACTCCTGAGATCTCTTCCACCCCAGGAGAGCTACTTTACAGAAGAATAAATTAAAAACTCGAAGGAAATAAATCTACATTCCTTCCAACAGCCTTCCTCAGAAGGCAATCAACACACAACTATCAACAGCAGTGTAGCTGTGCCTCAGACCTTCCTGCAGTTTAATGTAAGCCCAAGAAGCCAGAGTTTACGGCTTAAAAATATGGCCACTGTCACACACTTCCAATGGCAAAGTGAGAAAACTCTCACCGCGAGGGAACAGGGCAGTAAATCTCCGCAAGGCAGAGGAAAGCAATGGACGGCTGTCCCGTTTGACTCTGTCTATGTGGGTTCTATGTAAGGAATGCAGGATAAAAATTAAAAACTAAGCTAAGATACACATCCAGTCAAAGCATGACGCCTTTCTTCTAGACGGCATTTAACTGTTTCAGGAGTCATGCACACCCCCGCACCCTCCACTCAGAGTCATATTTTTAAAGACTGAGGTTGTGGATGCTTATTTTGAAGATGTTCTCCAGGTATGCTCCACCTCTGCAAAAACAGTTTGTCCGCTGGAGATTCAAGACCAGCAAGTCACCCCCAAGGTCAAGTTTTGCTGAACTCCTTTCCTACTTGTTATCTGATTTACATAATACAACTGGCCAGCTAGGCCTCCAGCCCTAAAGTGATGGTAACAGAGATTTTAAGTTCTTAAAAATGCAACTCCTCATATAAAACAACCAGAAGTTATGTGTGTTCTCTGGATAAAAATTATAATTATCATCTTGGGGGAAGAAATTCTGTAGATCTTCCAAGTCAAATTCTCAATTTTGCAAGATAATCACCAAGCTATTAAAATACAAATGGTTTACTAGGCTACCAAGAAAGTTAATATAAATTACTGATTAGCAAATAATTGTTGGGAAGTTTCTGTAAAAGAGTTATGCTCAAAGTTTGTAGGATGTATTGACACATCCCTTTTAGTATTTTGGTATTACCGAAATCGGTTTGGAGCCCTAAGAACGCGTCTCAACGAAGGACAAGTCTGACAATAAAATTCTAAGAGGACCAATACGGTGAGTTCAGACTCAAAACTCTCCAGAGACCAGGCTGAATTAAGGGACAAGTTCTGGAGGCTACAGAGGGACATAGATACTATCAATCTTTCAGGCAGCCTTCTATTATGCCATTTTTCTGTTTCCATCAGGGTTTGTTTGATTGTAAGAACTGAAACGCACAGGAATTTAATAAATGCAAATAGTGGTTTCACCCAAGTCCCACATGCAATAAGGACAACTGGGCATCCAAAAAATTCAACCCCCAAATTGTTCAGCATCAAGAATCAAGACAGCAGCTCTAGAATTCTCTTGCACTCTGGAGCCAATGGTCTCTATATTTGTCCCTCCCTGCTTCCTTCTCCTCTGTCACTGAGACGAACTTTCTCTGTCCACTCATTTGCTTACAACTCTTCCAAGACTGCTTCTGAATGTCCACATGACCTTGATTTTTTAATTTCTTATTCAAGTATGGTTGATTTAAAATGTTGTGTTAATTACTGCTAGACAGCAAAGCGACTCAGTAATACATTATATAATACATCACGACTTTTACACTCAGCTCCCTAACAACTCTCTGTACCCCAATTCCTGATCATCTGAAGAGCCAATCCAATTGTTTTTCCCAGGGTCAGGTACCCACCTTGGTCCAGTCAGCTGTGGAGCAAAATCACATGTAAAGAAAACAATGCACAGCAGACTGGGTAGAGACAGTTATCTAGAAAAGAAAGAAGCCAAGAAGAAATAATAGGCATCTATGCGATAAGTTTTCAGAGTTTCAGAGAGTTATTGAATAGTAGTGAGTTTAAGATTACTCGACCTAGCAGAACTTTTTTCCAGCAATCTATGTTAGTTTCCTATGGTTGATGCAACAAAGCTCAGACAATGAAAACGTATCATCTCACAGGTATGGAGGATAGAAGTCTGAGGTCAAGGTGTCAGCAGAGCCATGCTCCCCACGAAGGCCCCAGGGATGGATCAATTCCAAGCCCCTTTCCCAGCTACTAGGAACTCCTTACCTTGTGGCAGCATAACTCCACTCTTCACAAGGTATCCTTCTTGTGTGCATGTCTGTATCCAAATTTCCCCTTTTAATAAGGATGCCAGTCATACTGGATAAGGGGTCCACCCTACCTCAGTATGACCTCACCTTAACTAGTTACATCAGCTGTGACTATTTCCAAATAAGGTCACATTCTGAGGCGTGAGGGAGGTAGGACTTCAACATCTGGGTTTTAAGCAGATATAATTCAACCCATAATACCTAGGATTATGTTTATGGGACTTCTACCCCTAGGAAGTTAACTCAAAGAAGAGAATTTTATTTATGGAAATACTCAGTACTAGTTGTTTGTGATAAGAATCAGAACTGAGTACCAAATAGAAAGGACACCCCACTTCCCAGGTGGTGCTACTGGTAAAGAACCCTCCTACAGGGAGGTCTCTTACAGGAAATGTAAGAGACGTAGATTCGATCTGTGGGTCAGGAAGATTCCCTGGAGGAGGGCATGGCAACCCATCCCAGTATTCTTGCCAGGAGAACTCCATGGACAGGAAGCCTGGTGGGCTACAGTGCATAGGGTCACAAAGAGCTGGTCACGACTGAGGTGACTAAGCATGCGTGCCAGCATCAGTAGAGCATAGCTTGTTAGGGTGTGGAGTCACAAGGCAGACTGCTGAGGTTCAGCTCAAAGCCAGACCCTGCCAATTACTACTAACTGAGCCATACCGGGAGTTATCTAAATTCTCTTTGCTTCAGCTTCCTCATCTCTAAAATGAAGATGGTGGCAATACCTCACCAGATATTTCAAGAATTAATGCAACAAAATAATTGCTGAATCAGTTCAGTTCAGTCACTCAGTCATGTCCGACTCTTTGCGACCCCATGAATCGCAGCACGCCAGGCCTCCCTGTCCATCACCAACTCCCGGAGTTCACTCAAACTTATGTCCATCGAGTCAGTGATGCCATCCAGCCATCTCATCCTCGGTCGTCCCCTTCTCCTCCTGCCCCCAATCCCTCCCAGCATCAGGGTCTTTTCCAATGCGTCAACTCTTCACATGAGGTGGCCAAAGTACTGGAGTTTCAGCTTTAGCATCATTCTTTCCAAAGAAATCCCAGGGCTGATCTCCTTCAGAATGGACTGGTTGGATCTCCTTGCAGTCCAAGGGACTCTCAAGAGTCTTCTCCAACATCACAGTTCAAAAGCATCAGTTCTTCAGTGCTTAGCTTTCTTCACAGTCCAACTCTCACATCCATACATGACCACAGGAAAAACCATAGCCTTGACTAGACGGACCTTAGTCGGCAAAGTAATGTCTCTGCTTTTGAATATAAGAGAAGACTCTACACATGGACATCACCAGATGGTCAACACCAAAATCAGATTGATTATATTCTTTGCAGCCAAAGATGAAGAAGCTCTATACAGTCAACAAAAACAAGACAAGGAGCTGACTGTGGCTCAGATCATGAACTCCTTATTACCAAATTCAGACTCAAATTGAAGAAAGTAGGGAAAACTGCTAGACCATTCAGGAACAGGAACAGGAACGTCGCTCAGTCGTGTCCGACTCTTGCGGCCCCACAGACTGTAGCCTACTAGGCTCCTCTGTCCACGGGATTTTCCAGGCAATAGTACTGGAATGGATTGCCATTTCCTTCTCCAGTGGATCTTCCTGACCCAGGGATCGAACCCGGGTCTCCCGCATCGTAGACAGACGCTTTACCATCTGAGCCACCAGGGAAGTCCAGACCATTCAGGTATGACCTAAATCAAATCCCTTATGAACTAATAGAGTTTTGCCAAGAAAATGCACTGGTCATAGCAAACACCCTCTTCCAACAACACAAGAGAAGACTCTACACATGGACATCACCAGATGGTCAACACCAAAATCAGATTGATTATATTCTTTGCAGCCAAAGATGAAGAAGCTCTATACAGTCAACAAAAACAAGACCGGGAGCTGACTGTGGCTCAGATCATGAACTCCTTATTACCAAATTCAGACTCAAATTGAAGAAAGTAGGGAAAACTGCTAGACCATTCAGGAACAGGAACAGGAACGTCGCTCAGTCGTGTCCGACTCTTTGCGGCCCCACAGACTGTAGCCTACTAGGCTCCTCTGTCCACGGGATTTTCCAGGCAATAGTACTGGAATGGATTGCCATTTCCTTCTCCAGTGGATCTTCCTGACCCAGGGATCGAACCCGGGTCTCCCGCATCGTAGACAGACGCTTTACCATCTGAGCCACCAGGGAAGTCCAGACCATTCAGGTATGACCTAAATCAAATCCCTTATGATTATACAGTGGAAGTGAGAAATAGATTTAAGGGCCTAGATCTGATAGATAAGAGTGCCTGATGAACTATGGAATGAGGTTCGTGACATTGTACAGGAGACAGGGATCAAGACCATCCTCATGGAAAAGAAATGCAAAAAAAAAAAAAAATGCTGAATACAAAATATTAAATCATACAAAATACAAACTCTAGTCACTGTGAGGCTATGTATAAGGCAAGCTTTTGCCATTATCCTGGCTCCATAAATATCCAACAGTCACCAATAGCTTTATTTCCAAAATTACATTCTTTTAGAGCATATTGAGGGATTTATTATAGATGTAAAGCACTTACAGCACTGCCTACCACACAAACGGCATTAAATAAATCCTCATATGCCCTCTCCTAACTCTGGTCTCCCACAGCTCACTGTGACATGTGTTCTTACTGCAGCTTCTTCCCTTGATGTGTATCTCATCTTACCAAGATCACATGTTGACATACAGGACTCAGACTCAGAGGTGAATTATACATGAAACATGGAAACCTCCCTCACGGCTCAGTTGGTGAAGACTCCACCTGCCATGCAGGAGACCCCGGTTCGATTCCTAGGTGGTGAAGATCACCTGGAGAAGGGATAGGCTACCCACTCCAGAATTCTTGGGCTTCCCTTGTGGCCCAGCTGGTCAAGAATGTGCCTGCAATGCAGGAGACCTGGGTTCAATCCCTGGGTTGGGAAGATCCTCTGGAGAAGGGAAAGGCTACCCACTCCAGTACTCTAGCCTGGAGAATTCCATGGACTATATAGCGCATAGGGTCGCTAAGAGTCGGACACAACTGAGTGCCTTTCACTTTCACTTTTCATTGCTTCTTTTCATATAGTATCTCCATGCTCCCATTTAGAAGTTACTCATCCAGCTCACCTTTCTAGAAAGAGAAAGAAAGGTGGAACTGAAAGTCACTCCGTCACGTCTATTTGTGATCCCATGGACTGTAGCCTGCCAGGCTCCTCTGTTCATGAGATTCTCCAGGCAAGAATACTGGAGTGGGTAGCCATTCCCTTCTCCAGGGATCAAACCTCAGTCTCGCACTGCAGGCAGATTCTTTACCATCTGAGCCACCAGGGAAGCCTTTCTAGAGCATAGCTAAAAGAAGAGAAGTAAACTCCTAAAAGGTTTATCCATTGCAATGTACAGATTTTATTTCTTAAAAAGGTCCTTAGATCTTTACTGACAGCCTATTGATTCTTCATTTGCCCCACAATTCTAACCAATTTGATCACATGGTTTCTAAGTCTATGGCAGAGAAACAACAAATTAAAAGGGAAAAAAGTGGGAACTACCATAGGAAACTATAGAAATAAGACGCAATACAAAGTGCAGCAGTCTCAGGGCACTTGTTAGAGGACAAATAGCCTTATACACCTTCCCAGTTGCTTCTAAATCCATCACCTCTATGACCCAGCATGGTTACCATGTGTGTAAGGCTACTTCTGAGTTAGTATGAAATAGTTTCATTCTTCCTCAGGAACTTAAGTAATAGTGAGGTTCATCCCAGAAAGTCAGATTGGCCAGGGATTGTTAATTGGCCAGGGATTGTTTTTCCCCTTCAAACTCAAATGACAACCAGGATGAGAACCACTGCCCTAAAATGGCCCATTCTCATCAATAAAGATCAAATGTAATGAGCTAAAAATTGTGTTCAATCCTACACTTTATTCTGAAAGAGCCCCTTATTCCATCTTTATTTGCAAATCAACTGTTTTAACCCAAATATTTCAAAGTTTCAAAATATACACAAAAGTTTCTACCCAAATGTGCATATTAACAACTCATAGACATCTTTCAGATTTGGCAGATGGCACTAATGGTAAAGAACCCACCTGCCAAAGCAGGAGACATGAGAGATGCAGTTTCAATCCCTGGGTTGGGAGGTTGCTCTGGAGAAGTGTATGGCAACCCACTCCAGTATTCTTGCCTGGAGAATCCCATGAACAGAGGAGCCTGGCAGGATAGAGTTCATGGGGTCACAAAGAGTTGGACATGGCTGAAGCAACTTAGCAACAATAGATATCCTTTACATTGACTACACTTAGTAAGCACTGGCTTTGTAGTAAGTTGTTTTACTCTTAGTTTGCACATTCTCAGTCATTCCTGCACCAGCATCCAGGGCAGACAATTAGTGGTCTGACAATATCTCAGAGCGTTCCACTAAATACTGAGTTACACCAAAGAAAGCCAATGAGAGACAGGGAGACAGTAGCTGCTATAAACGCTGGAAAACACACTGAAGCTTTACTTGAAAATCTTTAAGGGAGACAAATGGAGACATATACAGGCCTAGGTAGAAATGACTCATGATGTATAATATGGAATGTTCTAAAGTAATTTGCTAAAACCTGACCAATGTAAGTCACTTTTCACTTTCATGCATTGGAGAAGGAAATGGCAACCCACTCCAGTGTTCTTGCCTGGAGAATCCCAGGGATGGGGGAGCCTGGTGGGCTGCTGTTTATGGGGTCGCACAGAGTTGGACACTAAGTCGCTGAAGCGACTTAGCAGCAGCAGCAGCGAACAGTGTAAGACAGTTGGGATGGTAAAGAAAAAGACTTTCAAAGGGAAAGACTAGTCCACAAGTGGACTGGAGCTTGGCCAAGCTAATCACACAGCTGGACTCACAGGTATCAGATGCAGGACCTCTCCGGAAATGTGTTTATAGCAACCTCTTTACCTTTTCCAGTTTTCACTAAAGCCATCAGCACCAAAACCAGAATTCACACTGGACCCTCTAATGGAGTCTGAGGGCAGGAAAGGCATGTTTTTAATTGCCAAGTATGTTTTTCTTTATCTAAAGGAATTGCAGTAAGAAAGAGGTGCAGCCCTCCTTTGCCTCCCCTCCCCAGGAATGGTCAACCATGTAGGCAAACAGCCCTACATTAATAACCAAAATCAGTCCCCAGCTTGCACTTCATTCTCTCAACTGTTAAAAACATGGAGATGATTTAAACTGACAGCATCAATTATCAGTAGAGTAAGTTTCCCTAAGAAACAATGGCATTCTGTGAAAAATGGCATTGGTAAATTGACAGAGATTACACTAAATTTGTAGATTGCCTTGGACAGTATAGTCATTTTGACAATATTGATTCTTCCAGTCCAAGAACATGGTATATCTTTCCATATGTCTGTGTCATCTTTGATTACTTTCATCAGCATTCTACAGTTTTCAGAGTACAGGTCTTTTGCCTCCTTAGAATAAAATACCTAAGGATAAAGCTACCTTTTTAAGTGATGGTAAACGAGATTGTTTCTTTAATTTCTGTTTATGATCTTTCATTATTACTGTATAGAAATGCATGAGATTTTTGTGCATTAATTTTGTATCCTGCAACTTTACTGAATTCATTAACGGAGATGCAGAAGACCTCAAACAGCCAAAGCAATCTTCATAAAGAGAAACAGAGCTGGAGGAATCACTTTCCTTGACTTCACACTATACTATAAAGCTATAATAATCAAAACAGTATGGTACTGGCACTGGCACAAAAACAGACACAGAGATCAACAGAACAGAAGAGAAAGCCCATAAATAAACCATGCACCTATAGTCAATTAATCTATGACAAAGGAGACAATACTATACAATGGGGAAAAGATAGTCTATTAATAAATGGTGCTGGAAAAACTGCATAGTTACATGTAGAAGAATTACTACATTATTTAATACCATACACAAAAATAAACACCAAATGGATTAAAGACCTAAATGTAAGACCAGATCCTATAAAACTCTTAGAAGAAAACATAGGCAGAACATGCTTTGACATAAATCACAGCAATATCTTTTTCTATCCATCTCCCAGAGTAATGGAAATAAAAGCAAAAACAAACAATTGGAACATAATGAAACTCAAAACCATTTATACAGCAAACCATAAAAAAAAAAAAAAAGACAGCTCACAGAATGGGAGAAAACATTTGCAAACAATGGGACCGACATGGGATTAGTCTCCAAAACCTACAAACAACTTCTGCAACTTAACATCATAAAAAAAGCAACCCAATCAAAAAATGGGCAGAAGACCTAAAGAGACATTTCTCCAAAGAAGACATACACATGGCCAAGAGGTATATGAAAGGATACTCAGTATTGTTAATTATCATTGTCGTTGAGTCACTAAGTTGTGCCCAACTCTTTCACAACCCAGTGGACTGTAGACTACCAGGCTCCTCTGTCCATGGGATTCTCCAGGCAAAAATACTGGAGTGGGTTGCCATTTCCTTCTCCAGGGGATCTTCCCAACCCAGGGGTCAAACCCACATCTTCTGCATCGGCAGATGGATTCTCTACCACTAAGCCACCAGGGAAGCCTCACTAATTATTAGAGAAATGCGAATCAAAATTACATGATCATCTCCCACCAGTCAGTATGGTCATCATCAAAAGATCTGCAAACTGAATTCTGGAGAGGAAGTGGAGAAAAGGGAGATCTCTTATACTGCTGGTGGGAATGTAATTGGATACAGCCACTGTGGTGAAGAGAATGGAGGTTCCTTAAAAAACTAAAACTGGAACTACCATATGACCCTGCAGTCTCACTCCTAGGCAATATATCGGAGAGAAACATGGTTCAAAATGATATATGCACTACAATATTCACAGCAGCAACTGTTTACAATAGCCAAGACACAGAAGCAACCTAAGTGTTCACTGATAGAGGAATGCATAAAGAAGATATGGTACATATATATAATGGAATATTACTCAGCCATACAAAAGAATGAAAATGCCATTTGCAGCCACATGGATGGACATGGAGATTCACATACTAAGTGAAGGAAGTCAGAGAAAGACCAATACCATATGATATTTCACATATGTGGAATCTAAAAACACTGATACAAATGAAATTATTTACAAAACAGAAACAGACTTACAGACTTAGAGGACCAAAACAATCTTAGGTTACCAACGGGGAACAATAGAAGAGGGATAAGTGGGGAGTGTGGGATTGACATATGCACACTACTATATTTAAAATAACCAACAAGGACCTACTGTATAGCACTGGGAACTCTGCTCAATATTCTGTAGTAAGCCAAATGGGAAAATAATTTTTAAAAATAGATATATGTTTATGTAGACAATCACTTTGCAGTACACCTGAAATTAACATATTGTAAATTGACTATAACCCAATATAAAATAAAAAATTTTTAAAGCAGAATTTTTGGATCCTTAGCATAAGTATGCTTTTAGCATTGTCCCTCAATGTAAGATGCAATTCTAGGTAACTTCGGAATACCTACTATGGAGACGTTGTTGAGGACACTGCTCTCTCATNTAAATTGACTATAATCCAATATAAAATAAAAAATTTTTAAAGCAGAATTTTTGGATCCTTAGCATAAGTATGCTTTTAGCATTGTCCCTCAATGTAAGATGCAATTCTAGGTAACTTCGGAATACCTACTATGGAGACGTTGTTGAGGACACTGCTCTCTCATCATTCACTATTCCCTACGATGTGGGGAAATTTCTCAGGCCTCAAGACCAAGAAAAGCTCTCCTTCACCCGAGTAACCAGTTTGTTTTTGCTTTCTTTAACACTAAACCACATAACAATAATGCTTCTTTCTTGACCTAAACTGCTATAATTCTATCAAAATCAGACTCAAATTTTGGCCCTTTTCCAGCAACTACATAGGATCTACTCTCATACAATCTTGTATGCTAACCTCTCCATGACTTTTTCCCCTCTATCCTTAATTTTCCCTTTGGTCCAATTTTCTAATCTATTAATTTTATCCTCTAAGCACAGGAAAAAGTTTCCTCTATGATTTATAAGAAGAAATTCAACCTGACCATGTTGGATGAAGCAATTACACATAATCAACATGTGATTTTGGGAAAATAGGCTACAACTTCCCTTATACCTCTGATCTACTAACAAGAATGCTCCTTGCCCTTGTTTCATAGCACCGTGACCTAATTTTTTTTTTAGAAGGAAGCACTGATAGCATTGTGCACAAGAGGAGCTAAAATGTATTTAATAAATACGTACAAATTTTTAGTGAATCTGAAAGAAAAGGATGTGAAACTGTACTGACAAGCAAGATTCCAAAGTTACACAGCTTAACTGAGAAAAACCAATGAAGGTTTTATAAAAGAATTTTGTTATAGACTTGGTTTTTCTATAAATAGTACTACTAAAATATTAATGATTATGAATGGTAAGTGGTTAGAATAAAAATGGCAAGGATTAATACAGGCCACTACTGCCCAAACTGTATACATACTGAGTTCATTTGCAATATTGACCTAAATGTTCCATCATAAACACACTACACTAGCTACTACTGCTCTAAGTTGCCGATGTCTTGTATCCTGGTAAAGGCTCCCTTCTCAGTCCAACCTTCCTTGACCTTCCAACAGTATTCAACATAGCTAATCACATTCTCCTCAAAACACAATCTTTACTTGACTTCCAGGACACCATTGGTCTTCCTCTTACATATCCCTTTTGGCCTTTCCTCCTAGTTTCCTTGCTTGTTGCCTCTAGGAATTTGGTTCTCTTCTATCTATGTCAACTCCCCCAGTGATCCCATTGGTCCCGCAATTTTGTCTACCACGAAAGACTCCCCAGATCTCTCTCTCTCTAGCCTGGCCTTTCCTCACCCCCAGACTCATTTATACTACCTTCTTCACATCTCCACCTGGATGTCCAATAGAAATCTCAACCCCCCCACCACTTTATAGGATTTACTATCTTCTTTGCATTGAATCTTAAACACTGACATACAACTCCCTAACAAGATTAAGGTAAGGCCAAAGCATCTATCTCCTTAGAAATAAGAACCACCACTTGGAGTCTTCAAATCATTATTATACTTTCACTGTCTTAAATTTGGCAATGCATTTGAAAAACAGTCTGCAGATGTTTTAGCAGACAAATTTATAGAACCCTCTAAACAGACATGATTTCCTGAATTGCTTTTTGGCACCGAATTCCACATGTTATTTATATGCACAGCAACCGCGGAGCGGGAGAGTATTACACCTTCTCTGAGAAGCACAGAGAACCATCAGTAGTGTGTAGAATCGACAATTCATCTAAGACCCTGGCTCTTGCAGCTGCCAGATGTCAGCCTACCTATCTCCCTGCGTTTGAGGGCCTGTGTGGTGATACACTGGGTATCAGGATTTCTTTCAATAATTTCATGAATTAAAATGGGTTCACTCAAAGAATTTGTGTGTGGAAACATCACCTGCCCCCAAAATCTCAGGAACTTGCACCAGCACAAGATATGAACCACAGCAAGAGGCTAAGTCTGCGACAAGTCAGCATGGACACAAGACCTCAGCCTGGAGACACTTGAAGCCACCACGCACACACACATCCAGGCGGTGGCAGACTTGCCTGAGTCTCAGGCTGTGTGCCGTATCAGGGCCCTGTGCAGGAGGCTGCTGGCTGTCCTCCCACCTTCCCCACTCAGTGAGCAGCACCCCACCCTCCCAGTTTACTTTGGAGTCATCTGGGACTCCTCCAGTCCTCACACTCCGCTTCCATGGTGAGCAATTCCTGCTGAGACTATGGCCAATGCCCATCGCGGAGCGGCTGCTTCTCACCATGTCTGCCTCCACAAGCACCATCACCTCTAACCTGCTTACCTGAATACCTCCTGGTTCTCTGGGTTTCCACCCCAGCCCCCCTACAGTCTGTTATCCATACAAAAACCAGGGATCCTATTAAAAGTTACATTCTATCATCCTTCTACTCAAAATCCCCCAATGACTACCCAACTGACTTGCAAACTAAGAAAAATTAAAAAGGCTTACAAGGTGCCCTGATGTGACCTCATTCTTCACCTTCAGACTGTGCCTCTGACCTCACCTTCCACCACTTTCCCATCACTCGGTCTGCTCCCAACACCCTGACCTTCTTCCCACTCCTTGAATTCCTCACCTACGTTTGACCTTGGGACCCTTGCAACGTGCTGTTCCCTCCGTATGGATCATTCTCTTCCCCAGATATACACATAACTGAACCCAGTTTACCCAAACTTTTACGTAAGTCACCTTCTCAGTGAGGCCTTCCCTGACCACTGTGTCAAAAACTGCAACATACTTTGTCCCTTGTCCCACACCCCAATACTCCACATTCCCTTTCTATTTTCTCCTTAGGACATACTACCAGCTAACACAGGAGTCTGCAAACTACAGGCTGCAGGGCAAATCTAGCCCACCACCTGATTCTGTAAGTAACATTTTGTTGGCACAGAGTCATACCCACTCATGTACATAATGTCTATAGCTGCTTTTGCACTCCAAAGACAGAAGCCCCCTGGCCCACAAAACCTAGACTGTTCACTATCTGGCCCCTTATGGAAAAAGGTTGCTGACACCCTGCTTAACATGTGGCTTAACGTCTTGTCTGTCCCTTTCTAAAATAATGAGATTGGGGACTTTTACTTGCTTTCATTCATTACTGTATTCCCAGAGCCAGGACAGGCCCCGGTGCATAGTAGGTACTCAATAAACATATGTTGAGGACAGGGAGGAATGAATAATAAATTTCATATAGCTGACACACTGATGACTTTTCCATAAGTCCTTTTAATTTTTAAATGAACAGAAAAATACCTAAAAGTATAGTATAATAAATTATTAACACTCACTTAACCACCACCCAAGGAGGGAAATATGGCTAATGCATTTTCAGTCAAAACATTGTGTTTCCCTAAAAATCCACAGCTAAGAAAAATGCAAAGCGGGATTATACCTAACATGAAAACTCTGCTCACAGCACAGCAGAGCCCTGGTTCACTCTGCGTGCCCTGGTTCTTAGACACGACTCTAGTATTTTCTGGCTCCTTCTCAGACAATAGCACACTTCAAAACAAAGGAAGGACAGGAAAAATTCTGGACCCTCACTATAAAGCCACTCTGTTAAGGCTCATGTTAAGTTGCCTCCCAGTAGGGCTTACGGCATTTTAATACAACCATCCCCTCTTATCTGGGGTCCCCGAATTCAATTCTACTCTCATATGAGCACGTATCACTGAGGCTCCCAAGTATTTATGTGAGCCTCCAACTTCATTTTCCTTAAGCATTTGTGATCCCTCAGAACAAAGAATTAAGACAGTCACCCTCAACTTCTCTGCCTCTATATTTCTCTTCCATTTATTAACAAGACACTGCTGCTGATACCCAGAGAATTCAGGGGAAAAAAAAACAATCTATTTAGAAACAACTCTGGCTTAACCACTGTGTCAATTCCTATCCACATCTCCCTTCCCTGGAATTAGGGGGGACATTTGCATTAAAACAGTATCTCTCTTACTTAGAATGCACCTGCTCAGGCTGATAAAGCCCCAACTGGAGTCATAATCCTCCACTTTTGAGATCACTACCATTCTAGCAAAGTGAATTACACTTCTGGTGAGACATAAGGAAAAAAATCGAGATCTGTAAAATCAGAATCATCCTCAAGTGAGGTGGAAGAAAAGGATGGACAGAGAGGCAGAAGGAAAAAAAGCATTAGCAGCCGGGGAAAAAAGAGAAAAAAGGCATTTTTATGTTCTCTTAAAAAACTCATAAGAATGTACCGTCACAATTTATACATAATTAATATTTCATAAATGAGACTACTGCCCACAGAGCTCAATTCTTCTCTACAACCAGGAATGCTACATGTTGCTTTGTTTTTACAAAATAAAACATGTTTTAATTTTTCTAAAGTCCATGAAGGTTGACTGCTGTAATAATATCACAGATGATCTGCCCATTCTAATTTCACATCGTAACTTCTCCATTTATAATAAATTTTTTTTTAAATAAAAAACACCACACCCACATGCGGTGTGCTCAGTCAGTCATGTCTGACTCTTCGTGACCCCATAAATTGTAGCCCGCCATGAGATTTTTCAGTCAAGAATACTGGCGTGGGTAGCCATTTGCTCCTCCAGGGGATCTTTCTGATGCAGGGATCAAACCTCTGTCTCCTGCGTTGGCAGGAAGATTCTTTACCATTGCCACATGGGAAGCCTATGTCCCATATAACATGCAAAATTCAAAATTGTCCTGAGCCTCTGAAACAGTTACAGGTGTAAGTCTATATCATTTTGAGGTGGAAAAGGATCGTCCTGTAGCTCCGTGTATCCTCCCACTCAGAGATACACACACGCCATACAGTGTCACCACCTTCTAACAAAAGTGCTGGCGGAAAACGACAAGCGATGCCTCTTACTCGGTATCAAGGTTTCATCTTACAGTTAAGCATGATGAAGTACGACTGTACCTAGAGAATATTTTGGAAATGAGGCACTATCATTCTTGGGTAACTTATTTTTAAATACTAACATAAAAAGTGACCTCACTAAAAATGTTCATCATAAAAAAAAATTGAATCCACTAATTTTCTTTCTTTCTAGATACACAAGAAAGCAAAGCATCTTGTGATCATAAAATAAATAGATATACTGAAAAGGTATCTGGCAAAATGTAGGCAAGGTTAATGAAATTTAAAATAGTCATTGGAATGGAGTCTTTTGAGAATACGCAGAAGATATCTTAGTCACATTGAACCGATGGGGGGAAATTAGTTGATTTCCTTCAGCAAAGCCACTGTGGCATATATAGGAGCTCCTGTACAGACTCACAAGCACACATCTGTACCTGTGTGCATGAGGAGAGAGATGTATCTATTAGGAGAAAAGAGGATAAGCAGCTCAACAAAATTCTACAGGATCCTGTGGGCACTGAAATCATAAGATGAATTTTTATGAGTTTTCAGGGAGAAAAAAAAATATTTCTTACAAAAGGTTGGTAAGACCTGACAGCTTTGAGTAAGTGAAGTACATACACCCACGTGTTCCCACTTGCCAGGTCACAGCAGTTAGCTCAGCACCCAGGGAGCCCTCACTGTGTTCTGGGATCCCAGGGTCAGGACAGAAACCACATCAAGACCCAAGGGTAAAATCCTCTACTCTAGAGACTTCAGGAGAAGTAACCAAATGATGGCCAAAATCTATTAGACGAGCAAGTCGGGACTTACCTGGTGACTCAGCAGTAAAGAATCCTCCTGCAATGTGGGAGACGCAGGTTTGATCCCTGTATTGGGAAGATCCTCTAGAGAAGGAAACGGCAACCCACTCCAGTATTCTTGCCTGGGAAACCCCATGGACAGAGGAGCCTGTGCGCCACATGGGGTTGCAAGAGTCAGACATGACTTTAGTGACTAAACCACCACCAGTCTCCTCTCTGACACTGTTTTCACCATCCACATTGCCCTCCACATGGGTTATGGGCCTGCCCTGGGGCGACAGGTTGGCACACAGAATGTTGCATGAAGACAATACTATTTTCATAAATGGTGTTTCCATTGGAACCCCCTTTTGCTGGCTTAATAACCACATATAGACCCTGGCACCTCAGAAAGGGAGAGAGGTAGGCATGTTTTTCCGTTTCTTCTCTCTACATTCCAAAATATCCAACAGTTCAGCAAAATTAAGTCAGAAAAAAAAAAAACAACTTTCTCTTTTTGTAGAAATGTGTACTAGCAATCCTCAGACTACCAAAGGAAATGAAAAGCACAACACTCCTAATAGGAATGACACTTTTTAATTTCCTTGCTATCTGAGGATCCACCCAAAGATAATCAGGATAAACATCTGAAGTTGCATCCAATTAATCTGAGGCCTTTTAAGCTACCATGTTTGTTGTTCCTCAATGAAGAGAAAAGTGTTTAGCTCTGTAATGAGACATTAACATTTGTCCAAAAGTTAGCTTGTGGTGGGGATATAAATTTACAAGGAGCTATGCTTTCAAACACACACACACAGACATATACTACTCATACATATATCTTCAAGTCTTGTAAAAGTTACAAAATATTCATCAACAATGCAGTAAGCAGTACCAAGTATGCAAAATACTTTGCTAATCTGAGGACACAGGTCAGTGTCCTTTACATAAATCCCTCAAGTCAAAACTGGAAGCCAGGAAGGACCTCCCTGGTCCAATGGCTAGAATGCCATGTTTCCACTGCAGGGGGCACAGGTTCAATTCCTGGCCTAGGAACTAAGATCCTGCATGCTGCATACTGCAGACAAAAGAAAGAAAAGAAAAGAAAAGGAAGATCAGGAGAAAATCAAGTGTAAAAATGTAGATAGTTGAAAGACAAACAGATGAGTTCCAATCATATCCCTATTACCAACTAGAAGACTAGGCACCAATGACAGTTCTCAGACACGCCTGTCTCACCTATAACATGAGGATTCTCCCCTCAAGCTAGTGGGCCTGCAGTGAGGATAGAAAGAGTGTATGGAGAGTAACCAGGAGAAGGCAATGGCACCCCATTCCAGTACTCTTGCCTGGAAACTCCCATGGACGGAGGAGCCTGCTGGGCTGCAGTCCATGGGGTCGCTAAGGGTCGGGCACGACTGAGCGACTTTCACTTTCACTTTTCACTCTCATGCATTGGAGAAGGAAATGGCAACCACTCCAGTGTTCTTGCCTGGAGAATCCCAGGGTCGGAGGAGCCTGATAGGCTGCCGTCTATGGGGTCACACAGAGTCGGACACGACTGAAGTGACTTAGCATAGCATAGCATAGCATATGGAGAGTAACCAGCACGGCTCCTGTTCATGAAGGCCCTGGGTAAACACACCTGCAATAAACGTGGCCTTTCTCCGTATGCCACTGGGAGCCAGGCCAACATTTCTACCATCCCTGGCCGCTCACAGAACCACCTGGCAGCCTTTACCAGACATGTAGGCAGAGTTACAATCTCCCCCTTGGAGCCTGGCATGTCAAAGCTCCAAAGGGAATTTGAATATAGTCAAAGCGGAAACCAAAAACACTGCCATACCACCTATTTCTCTATTCCACCCTGGCTGCCGGAAACACAGGCTAAAATTGTTATTATGCTTCTAGTTTTCCCAGGCATTATCTTTCCCCCTTTAATAGTCTGCTTTGGTGAATTCTTGTTGGGGGGCGGGGTGTGCATACCATGAAGCATTGCGGGACCTTAGTTCCCTGACCAGGGATCAAACCTATTTCCCCTGCAATGGAAGCACAGGTTCTTAACCACTGGACCACCAGGGAAGTCCCTGGTGATTTATTTCCTTAACTGTCATTGGCCTTTCCACATTTGTGCTCCTACAATAAGCTACCTCAAGGTGCTACTGTAGGAGAGACGGCTTATGACAGAACATTAAGCCCCTTCAGCCAGAGAAACAAAGAACCAGGACATGGAAGATGCTTATCTGACATGCGCTACATTCTATCCCAAAACTTAGAGGCTTAAAACAACGGTTTCATCTTACTTCACAATTTTATGAGCCAAGAATTCAGACAGGGTTCAGCAATTCTGCTCCAAATTTTTTTATATATATTTTTTAAAAGCAACTGTTACAAAAGGTTGGTCAATCTGTTCATGAACAACTTTTTAAAAAAAATTCAGCTCCTCTCTGCTTCTACTGACCAACTGTGAGAGAAGCACTGGTTTTTACACCAGATCATGAGCTTCATTTTTCTTAACTGAGAGATGGAGATTTTCTTATCTTCCCTGCAAGATCACAAGCAGGATTAAAAAATATATAATGTAATTCCCTGGAGGTCCAGTGGTTTAGGATTTCACCTTCCAAAGCAGCAAGGTTGGGTTCAATCCCTGGTCTGGGAGCTATGATCCCATATGCCTCTCGGCCAAAAAACCAAAACATAAAACAGAAGAACATTGTAATGAATTCAATAAAGATTTTTTAAGTGGTCCACATCAAAATTCTTTGAAAAAATTTATGTATGTAAGCACAAGTGCCTAGTACATAGCAGGCAGGCCGGTGCAGAAATGCTTTAACATTTTCAAAAGCTAGGGAGCCAACTCTAATATACTGCATCACAAAACTCAAATATATTAATGAGATATTGCTTCTGCTTGTATTTGAAGGTAACTTAAGTGCCTCATCCTCAAATTAAGTGTTTTCTTTTACATCTTAGAAAGAAATTCAGTCTATCAAATCATTACTGAAAGATCCTGTGGTTTCCTTTCAGCCCAGATGTGAATATACAAGGTGTCTATTCCCAAGGCTCAGCCTCTTTGGTTGCAGTCATTTTTTTTTTCCTGGCCTTATATATTTTTATAGCATGTTATTACACAGATAATTGAGCTTTGCAATTCAGCAACTGATTGTGTCGAAGAGCTACCAGCAAGGCTGTCAGGGAAATTAATTAGCAAAAGAGAAAAAAAAAAGGAGCAGGACTTATCAAGTATTTGCATGAGGAAGTCCTGGACTTCTCTCTAGAATTTGCTTTTGCAAACATTTTAAAATGTTTGCCTGTTCAGAGGATGGAGCACCCACACCCACTCACACAGGTGCCCCTGCCACCTGCTTACCCTGGGGGCTTGAGAAAGCAAAACCCTGGTTTCCCCAGGGCCACACAGAACTTGTCAGTTCAGAATAGAAGCCCTTCACCTACAAGGGGGCTGGCCTTGGGCTTCATCCTCTCCTTGACCAGCTCTCAGCAGTCATGGGAAGAGGACCGGAGCTCTGAGCTGTCCACTAGGAGGTCCAGCCAGCCTGCACTGGCCTTACGCCAGGCAGATCTGCCTGACTGCTGACAGCTGGCCAGCCAGCACTGCCAGCCTTCTAGAAACTGATTCTTACATAGAGCTTCAACATGTACTCCTAAAAAAATGGTTTAAAACCTTAAGATCTCCACAGATACAGAGAACAGACTTGTGGGCACTGTGGGGGAAACAGTGGGACGGACGAAGAAAGCAGCAGCGACATACACACAGAGACAGCGGGTGGGCATTTGCTGCATAACACAGGGAGCCCAGCCTGGCACTCTGTGACGACCTAGCGGGGAGGGATGTGGCAAAGGGAGGGAGGCCCAAGAGGGAGAGGATGCATGCACAGCTATGGCTGATTCTCACTGCTGTACAGCAGCAACCAGCACAACATTGTGATGAAAAAAACATCTTTTAATAAAAAAAAAAATCTGCTTTGAGCCCCATTCTGAATCACTCCCCTTTGACAAGCGGACATAGAATGAATATGAAAACCTTACGCTCTGTACCCACCTACAGTCGTCAAGTTAAAGTGAGGGGGTTCTATCCTGGAGTTCTCTTTGGATTAGTCTTTCAGGGCCAGCACCCATTTCAGAGCTTCCCTTAAGCTGCAAAGTTTTCTCCATGTGTTTATTTATTCAAAGACTCATTGCACACAGGAGGCAGCTGCTGAGGCTGTGAAAATGAATGAGGCAGGGCCTCTGCTCTCGTGGAGCTCAAAGCGTGTTGAGGACAGTGCAGGCCCGTGAGTGACACCCAGTGCCAGAAGCCACGCGCGTGCCGGAAAGGGGACGCACAAAGGGAGCTCTCAGTGCCTTATCTGGTCTGTCTGCACAAATCTCACACTTTCTTTAAGTAAAATCACACAGAAGGGCAGGACCAAGAAGTATATGGGGTAGTAGCTTCCCTGATGCCTCACCAGGCTACCCCAGTGGTTCAGTGGTAAAGAATTCGCCTCTGCAATGCAGGAGTCACAGGAGAGGGGGTTCATCCCAGGGTTGGGAAGATCTCCTGGAGGAGGGCATGGCAACCCACTCCAGTATTCTTGCCTAAAGAATCCTACGGACAGAGGAGCCTGGTGGGCTACAGTCCATAGCGTCTCAAAGTGTCAGACACGACTGAATCAGCTTAGCACACATGCAGCATTTCAATCCAGGAACCTACGTTTGGATCATGGATACAGTGGGTCTGAGACCTCAGTTTACAAAGTTAGACATACCAAAACAAATAAACAAAACAACCACTCTTTTCTTGAAGTCAAATTAATTCCTATTCCAAAGCCCACGGTCAAGAAACTGATCCCTCAGAGCGGTTCCTGCAATGCGGCACCAAGGGGGGCCTGCCACGCTTGGTGCTCATGTCGGACAGCACCCAAGGGCCCTGGAAACCCAGCCTGCCCGTACTGCCATGCCCACAGGTGCCCCAGGATCTTTGCCAAAGCAAGAAGCTCAGGTGTCTGAGTTGTAGAGCTCCCAGGCCCCACCCAGAGGCCAGTGGGTCAGGCTGCCACCAAACATCACGAACCCCAACCCCAGTACTCCACCCACCCTGATCCCTTTTCCCAGTTCAGGCAATCTGCTTCCTGTCTCCCTGTCCTCGCTGGAAAACCATCCTCCAGGCCAGGATATACAGTGTTCTCTATTTCTTAGGCACAGACTGAGAAGAACCTGTTCTTTCAACTGCTTCAGTTTTCTATCCCCAAGGCAATGAATTACCACCGTCCCAGTTTCCACTTAAAACATCAGAGAAAAAGAAAAGCAAAAAGCGAAACAGAGGTTTAAAAGCTTTAAAAAAAAGATTTCCCTGTCATAGTCGACCCCCTCTAACAGAGCGTCACAAAGGATGACTTGTCTTCAGCTGTATAGATGCACCTCCCACAAGACAGGTCCCCACATCTCTTCCTACCTGTAGACCATGAGAGGTCCCTCTCTCCCCAGATCACCATCCCAGCAGCGTCTTCCTGCTTGGAGGTGTGCGAAGTACCATGTCTTTTTGGCACAAAAGAAGTCTGCCAGTCAAAGAACAGGAGGAACTGCCTCTAAGAATAAGAAAGTTGGGGTCCCTTGCATGGTCTTCCTTCTGCAGCACAGAAAACCTCCAATAAGATTTGCTTCATAGCTTAATCTAAGATTGGGATCTCACTGCCCTCCTCAAGAGTCAAAGAAACCTAGACACCTTTCCATGAGGGCAAACCAACTCCTTGATTTCATCGGCCAGACGATGCAAGGTTTACAAGACTAGCTGCTCTCCTCTCAGTCATCTCATGCATCACCCAGGCTGTCTGCAAGCTCTGGGTGAAGAGTGAATATTTAGTTTTCAGAGTTGAGATTAATAGCATAGTTGTAACTGTAAATTTCAAAAGTCCAGAGCACACACACTGTGGTTAGAATAAAAATAACTGGGACAGAGAATCTTTGAAGAAATCATGGAACTGGCCAGACAGGCACCCGGGGCTCACAGGCTGCTTTCTTCGTTATTTTTCCTGGGGGAAAAGTGAAGGGGAAGATGTGCTGGGCCCAGGAAAGAGGGGGTGGGGCTAAAAGCTGTTTCATCTGGGAGCTTCAAGTTAATTATAAAAGCAGAACTAACCTCATCCTCCCACCTTTGCTTGGCCATACGTAAGTAACACCACCTCTAAGTTCTCCCCACTAATGCCATAAACTCATTTCTCCAGCTCCCCAGCTGTGCAATTTTGCAGCTTTTGCCAGCAGCCCTCATGTCACACACGGCCCCCACACTGGTAGACCATGACTAGCAAGCACCCATTAACTCGCAGGTGAAGGAATTTTCCCCTATGCCTGCAGATTCTTGAAGGAGACAGATAAAGTTCCAAGGGACTTTGCAACAGTCTCTTTTAACCTTGGTAGGTTCACGTCCCTGCTGCTACCGCTGCTAAGTCGCTTCAGTCGTGTCCCAACTCTGTGCGACCCCATAGACGGCAGCCTACCAGGCTCCTCTGTCCCTGGGATTCTCCAGGCAAGAACACTGGAGCGGGTTGCCATTTCCTTCTCCAATGCATGCATGCATGCAAAGTTGCTCAGTTGTGTCTGACTCTGTGCAACCCCATGGACAGCAGCCCACCAGGCTCCTCTGTCCACGGGATTCTCCAGGCAAGAATACTGGAGTGGGTTGCCATTTCCTTCTCCATTCACTTCCCTCCGCCCCTGCAAACACGGGGAACTAGTTACCCTGGCAGCACCCAAGGGCCCTGGAAACCCAGCATCTCTGTGTCATCATGTTCAGAGGTGTGTGAGGCTTGGAGACACCACCTTTTATAAAAATCACAGGCTTCGCCTCATAAGACCAGTTGGTCTGTGGATGCCTGAGGATCTCGAGCAAGTCCACATGGCTCCAAGGACTCAGGAAGCTGCCAGGGCACAGGCTGCCAGGCCGTCAGGCAAGTCCTCCACTGTGCAGGGGGCTCTGGTCCGATTAAGGCCACGATTCCTGCCAAAGACCCAGAGGGTAAGAGCTTATCCTTCAAGATTTTCAAGTGTACTTTGAAGAAAAGGAGAAGATCGAAGGAGTGTTTGAAATTCCAGCTGGGCTCAAAACTACCACTGCTCTCAAAACTTGGTAAATTTCAACTACTGAGTAGCCAAAAGATACCCAAGCAAAGAAAGTGCTATTTTCAAGAGATAGCACCAAAAATGGCTTACCTGGTAAATTCGCACCCAATATGCCTTCTCCCTAAACTGCCTTCATAACAAACAAGCTTGCTAAAACAGTTATTAAAGAAAAGTATTAGTTGGAAATATTGCTTAGTTATCTAGGGAAATATTAAGCTTAAAGAAGTACTCTTTTTTTTTTT
>SJXQ01005778.1:151636-196096 GCA_006408695.1 Aepyceros melampus
TCAGGGGCACCAGGAAAACCCGCTCCCAGACACGTCCCATCGTGTTGCCGATTCTGCGCTCGGCGCCCTTCCCGTTCCCACCGTCAGCCCGCTCACACTTTCGCTTGCCGAAATGTGCACGGTGCGCATGCAAGGCAACTCACTCCGCCTGTGTTTGGCCTCCTCTCCCGACTGTCTGCGGAGTTAGGCAGTGACCAGATTTCTTAGTGCTTTTACATCTCCTGTCCCTTGCCATTGCTAACTCCTACAGAGCTTCAAGAACAGCAGGGCTCACTAAAACGTCTGCATTCGGCCAAGGAAAACCTGCATTTTCACAGCAGCTCTACCCCACAGCAGGGAGGGTTAGCTGCAGCCTGGATACCAGGGAGGAGTCCGCAGCTTCAACAAGAGCATCTTCACTGGCACCTACTGTTGCCACGTCATGCTAACGTTAATGCCCTCACTTCTTCTAGGACTTGTGTCCACCCATCCGATACTTTAACAAGTCCTCTTTCTCTGCTTCTCACACGTGCAGGCCAACAGGCAAAGGAAAGAAACAAACACTGCCAAAAAAAAAAAAAGGCACAAGAGAGAGACCCAAGAAGTAGTGGACTTGGCTCAGCTTCCTTGCCACTCTGGACTTTAATAATACCAGATCTATAGCTCCACTGCCAGTTTGGATTAAAAGGCAACCCACACAGAAAACATACCATATTCAAGCTCTACTCTTCTAGAATATCCTAAGTGAGCAGCTGTTTGAATCACATCAAACTGAAAGCTGCCCTCCTCAAAGTCAAATGAGTGTGATTGCCCGAGAAGACTCTGTTAATGCTTTAAAAGTCATCTATCCATATTGCAAGTTTAGATAGTTTTAAGCCCCCATGAAACTTAAAAAAACTATATCTTAGTGGCAATTTCAGTATATAATCTGCCACTTTTCATTCAAGCCCACAGAGAAAGCAGCAGCAGCACTAATTAAATTTACATCCTTAGATGTCCTTAAGTGTCAAAACAAATTTCTACACACCGCAGGTAATGGTATCGAACAATTTCACAATAGTGCCCATCTGATTACAGGTTTCTCGGGAGTATAAAGTGAGTACCCAGGATGTTTCTCAGCAGGGCTTCCATCTAGCATCATGAAATCACCTGGTAAACCTGTATTTATCATTTTTCAAAAATCTGTGTTTCATTTTCCTTTTAATTACCACAAACGATCTCTAAAGGGACATTTAGAGAGGCTCTGATGACATTATCCTCATTGCTGGAACCTGGCTATAAATTATTTGGAGGGGGGCCTTCACCCCCACTTTTTAAAACATTGCACTAATTCTATAACTCAGTCTTAACCTTCACAATGGGAGGGGAGAGAAACAGGGGAGAGAAAACAAAGAAAAATGGCAGGTTGTGGCACCATGAAGAAAACTATCATACTGGTACCATGAAAAAGCCACCACTCCTCAACTCTGGGTTCGGGTTCTGGGTAAAACAGTCTTAAAATACACATTCCAGTGTAAAATCCCAATGGAACAAGGATATGTGGCAAGTATTTAGAGCCTCAACTACAAGATGTGTCAATCCTATTACCTGAGTTAAACTGAAAGAACAAGCATGGGAGAATGCCCACCTTGTCTTTTTGATAACAGCCATCCTAACAGACATAAGATGATATCCACCACCTTCTGCTGTAAATTCTGAGCCTTCCCAGGCTTTCTCCATTAGAACTGGGCTGAAAAGTGGCAGGAGATAATGCTTCAGGTTAAAATAATCTGCCCCAATATGGGAAGGAGTTTTGGGCATCCATATGGGTGTCCTAAAGACAAAGAGAAATCATTACCACACCTTCAGGAAGATACCCAGAGCCACCAAGGGCTACAGCAGAGGCTGAGCATATAGATTCTCCCTCCCCCAGCTCAACTTTCACTAACACAGAAGGGAGTTAGTGAAGGGAGGGCAGGGCCCTCATCCAGGCAATCAGATGTTGAGAACTAATGTTCAGTCACTAAGTCATGTCTAACTCTGCAACCCCATGTACTGTAGCCCGCCAGGCTCCTCTGTCCATGGACTATCCAAGCTAGAATACTGGAGTGGGTTCCTACTCCAGGGGATCTTCCCAACCCAGGGATCGAACCTGTGTCTCCTGCATTGCAGGCAAATTCTTTACTGCCTAAGTCACTAGGGAAGCCCTGGAAACCAAATCATCATTGTCAGTAATGCCTAACACCATTTAAAACATCTCTGTGGAACTTCACACTCAAAGCTCCAACTAATCCCAAAAGCTCAGGCTAACAGCTTAGATTAGAAGTGCCAGCCTCCAGTTTGAAGAAAATGAAAAAAATAAAAAATAAAAAAAACACTGGTAAATGTAATTTCTTCTAATAGATTCTAACTTACCTTCGCAAACAAACTTTAGTCCATTACACGGGGTGAGTGGCTAAGATCCAGAACAGTACAGGAGGGCCCTGGCTGGCCTGGGGGAGCTGTGCTTAGCTGCTCAGTTGAGTCTGACTCCTTGTGACCCCATGGTCTCCTCTGTCCATGGGGATTCTCCGGCAAGAATACTGGAGTGGATTGCCATGCCCTCCTCCAGGAGATCTTCCTAACCCAGGGATTGGACACAAGTCTTCTGTAATGCAGGCAGGTTCTTCACCATCTGAGCCACAAGGGAAGCCCAATAGTCCTGCAGTGGGTAGCCTATCCGTTCTCCAGGGGATTTTCCCGACCCAGGAACTGAACCAGGGTCTCCTGCATTGCAGGTAACTTCTTTACCAGGTAAGCTACCAGGGAAGCCCGCTGGGGAAGCTAAGACCATATAAATCTTTTAAATTTAAGAATGATTGTTTTAAAAACCAAAGATTTCTGGTCTAGATAGGCTTGTGACAGGATATATGGCCCAGAGTAATTCCAGACAGGAAACGCAAGTCTTTTCTGTTTGAAGCCTATTGTAATAAGCAGATTCTGCTACTGAACTAAGAATCTGCAGATGCTCTTGTGCAATCAGCCTCTGAAAGTCAGCACTAAAAACCATTATTTCACCTACAACAGTAATTCCTGGTGCATACAACAGTGTGCTACTTAGTGGATCAGAAAAGTACAAGGCTGGCCCTGTTATCCAGAGTCCAATCCCTCTGCAGGGCTTGGGAGGTAAGAGCACCCTAGACGTGTATTCATGATAACGAACAGAAACATACCAAATAATTTTAAAAGATGGGCAAAAGCAGATTTGTCAAAAGACAAATGTGAATGAACAGTTCTGTCACAAATTATATACTGATGACAACTTTAAAATGTTAAATCAAAGTTTTTGTAGTAAGAGGAAACAACAACAACAACAACAACAACAAAAAGAGAGCTGGAAAGGACCACTTTTCATCCCACATGAACTCCATGGAGTTAATATCTCGTCCAGGCAGGAGCAGAGGCAGAGTCCAGAACTCCTAACTTCTCCACCAACACTCCTCCAGTCCTGACAAAGTTGCCAGAATTTCCGACACTTCTACTGACAGCCGTTTATCCTGAGCACCAATGAGTACAGCCCAGTACCACTGTTAAAAATTTAAGGCTAGTTGTCAAAATGTCAACAGCAATTAAAATAATTCCTTGAAATATCTGGCCAAAAATGACTCAGAGTTACAAGTATGGTTGTAATGAACAACTTGGCAGAATACAGTTTCCCAATGCTAACAGTAAAATAAGAATTGATTTAATGTCAAAAACTTTTCATTTGTTGAAACCAACTCTGCAAATTAAACCTATGATCTTGGATTTTAGGCCACCAGTTAAATCCTCATACAGCATGGCTCATAGTTTCATTGAGTTAGACAAGGCTGTGGTCCATGTGATCAGATTGGTTAGTTTTTTGATTGTGGTTTTCATTTTGTCTGCCCTCTGATGGGGAAGGATAAGGGGCTTATGGAAGCTTCCTGATGGGAGAGACCGACTGAGGTCTCGGGAAACTGGGTCTTGTTCTGATGGGTGGGGCCATGCTCAGTAAATCTTTAATCCAGTTTTCTGTTGAAGGGCTGGGCTGTGCTCCTTCTCTGCTGTTTGACCTGAGGCCAAACTATGGTGGAGGTAAAGAAGATAATGGCAACCTTCAAAAGGTCGCAACACACACTGTTACACTCAGTGAACCCAACCCTACAGCAAGCTGCTGCCCACGCACACCTCTGCCAGAGACTCCCGGACACTCATGGCCAAGTCTGGGTCAGTCTCTTGTGGGATCACTGCTCCTTTCTCCTGGGTCCTGGTGCACACAAGCTTTTGTTTGTGCCCACCAAGAGTCTGTTTCCCCAGTCCTGTGTAGGTTCTGGTGGCTCTATGGTGAGGTTAATGGCAACCCCCCTAAGAAGGCTTATGCCATACCCAGGTCTACTGCACCCAGAGCCGCAGCAGTCCACTGCTGACCCATACCTCTGCAAAAGACACTCAAACACAGTTCTGGCTCAGTCTCTGGGTCCTGGTGTGCACACGGTTTGTTTGAGCCCTCCGAGTGTCTCTGGCAGGTATGGGGTTTGATTCTAAACACAATTTCACCCTTTGTACCATCTTGCTGGGGCTTCTCCTTAGCCCTTGGATATGAAGTATCTTTCCTTGGTGGGCTCCAACATTCTCCTATTGATGGTTGTTCAGCAGCAAGTTGTAATTTTGGAGTTCTTGCAGGAGAGGATGAATGCACGTCCTTCTACTCCACCATCTTTATCCTTTGCCTAACTCAATGAAACTGTAAGCCATGCTGTGTATGACCACCTAAGACAGACAGGTCATGGAGGAGAGTTCTGACAAAATGTGGCTAACTGGAGAAGGAAATGGAAAACCACTTCAGTATTCTTGCCTTGAGAACCGCATGAATAGTATGAAAAGGCAAAAAGATAGGATACTGAAAGATGAACTCTCCAGGACAATAGGTGCCCATTATGCTACTGGAGATCAGTGGAGAAATAACTCCAGAAAGAATGAAGAGATGGACCAAGAGCAAAAACAACACCCAGTTGTGGATGTGACTGGTAATGGAAGTAAAGTCTGCTGCTGTAAAGAACAATATTGCATAGGAACCTGGAATGTTAGGCCCATGAATCAAGGCAAATTGGAAGTGGTCAAACAGGAGATGGCAAGAGTGAACATCAATATCTAGGAATCAGAAAATTAAAATGGACTGGAATGGGTGAATTTAACTCAGATGACCATTATATCTACTACTGTGGGCAGGAATCCCTTAAAAGAAATGGAGTAGCTATCATAGTCAACAAAAGAGTCCAAAACACAATACTTTGATGCAATCTCAAAAATGACAGAATGATTTCTGTTCATTTCCAAGGCAAACTATTCAATATCATTGTAATCCAAGTCTATGCCCTAACCAGTAATGCTGAAGAAGCTGAGGTTGAATGGTCCTATGAAGACCTACAAGACCTTCTAGAACTAACATCAAAAAAGGATGTCCTTGCATTACAGGAGACTGGAATACAAAGGTAGTAAGTGAAGAGATATCTGAAGTAACAGGCAAATTTGGCATTGGAGTACAAAATGAAGCAGGGCAACGGCTAACAGAATTTTGCCAAGAGAAAGCACTGGTCATAGCAAACGCCCTCTTCCATAAACACAAGAGAAGACTCTACACATGGACATCACCAGATGGGCAACATCGAAATCAGATTGATTATATTCTTTGCAGCCATAGATGGAGAAGCTCTATACAGTCAACAAAAATAAGACTGGGAGCTGACTGTGGCTCAGGTCATGAACTCCTTATTGTCAAATTCAGACTCAAATTGAAGAAAGTAGGGAAAACCACTAGATCATTCAGGTATGATCTAAATCAAATCCCTTATGATTATACAGTGGAAGTGACAAACAGATTCAAGGGATTAGATCTGATAGACAGAGTGCCTGAAGAACTATGGATGGAGGTTCGTGACACTGTACAGGAGACAGGGATCAAGACCATCCCCGAGAGGAAAAAAAAATGCAAAAAGGCAAAATGGTTGCCTGAGGAAGCCTTACAAATAGCTGAGAAAAGAAGTGAAAGGCAAAGGAAAGACATAGTCATTTGAATGCAGAGTTCCAAGGAATAGCAAGGAAAAATAAGAAAGCCTTTTTCAGTGATCAGTGCAAAGAAATAGAGGAAAACAATAGAAGAGGAAAGACTAGAGACTCTTGAAGAAAATTAGAGATATCAAGGGAATGTTTCATGCAAAGATGGGCTCAATAAAGCACAGAAATAAAGGATCTAACAGCATAAGTTATTAAGAAGAGGTGGAAAGAATATACAGAAGAACAATACAAAAAAGATCTTCATGATCCAGATAACCACAATGGTGTGATCACTCACCTAGAGCCAGACATCCTGGAATGCGAACTCAAGCGGGTCTTAGGAAGCATCACTATGAACAAAGCTAGTGGAGGTGATGGAATTCCAGTTGAGCTATTTCAAATCCTGAAAGATGATGCTGTGAAAGTGCTGCACTCAATATGCCAGCAAATTTGGAAAACTCAGCAGTGGCCACAGGTCTGGGAAAGGTCTGTTTTCATTCCAAGCCCAAAGAAAGACAATGCCAAAGAATGCTCAAACTACCACACAATTGCACTCATCTTACACACTAGTAAAGTAATGCTCAAAATTCTCCAAGTCAGTCTTCAACAGTACGTGAACTGTGAACTTCCAGATGTTCAAGCTGGATTTAGAAAAGGCAGAGGAAGCAGTGATCAAATTGCCAACGTCCGTTGGATCATCAAAAAAGCAAGCGAGTTCCAGAAAAACATCTACTTCTGCTTTATTGACTATGCCAAAGCCTTTGACTGTGTGGATCACAATAAACTGTGGAAAATGCTTCAAGAGATGGGAATATCAGACCATCTGACCTGCCTCCTGAGAAATCTATTTGCAGGTTAAGAAGCAACAGTTAGAACTGGACATGGAACAACAGACTGGTTCCAAATCAGGAAAGAAGTACATCAAGGCTGTATATTGTCACCCTGCTTATTTAACTTATATGCAGACTACATCATGAGAAATGCTGGGCTGGAGGAAGCATGAGCTAGAATCAAGATTGCCGGGAGAAATATCAGCAACCTCAGATACGCAATTGATACCACTCTTATGGCAGAAAGTGAAGAACTAAAGAGACTATTAATGAAAGTGAAAGAGGAGAGTGAAAAAGTTGGCTTAAAACTCACATTCAGAAAACTAAGACCATGGTATCCAGTCCCATCACTTCATGGCAGATAGATGGGGAGGCAATGGAAACAGTGAGAGACTTTATTTTGATGGGGGAGGAGGGGAGGGGGGCTCCAAAATCACTGTAGATGGTGACTGCAGCCATGAAATTAAAAGAAGCTTGCTCCTTGGAAGAAAAGCTCTGACCAACCTAGACAGCATATTAAAAAGCAGAGACATCACTTTGCCAAAAAAGGTCTGTCTAGTCAAAGCTATGGTTTTTCCAGTGGTCATGTATGGATGTGAGAGTTGGACTATAAAGAAAGCTTAGCACCAAAGAACTGATGATTTTGAACTATGGTGTTGAAGAAGCCTCTTCTGAGTCCCTTGGACTGCAAGGAGATCCAACCAAGGAAATCAGTCCTGAATATTCATTGGAAGGACTGATGCTGAAGCTGAAACTCCAATATTTTGGCCATCTAATGCAAAGAACTGACTCATTGGAAAAGATCCTGATGCTGGGAAAGTTGAATGCAGAAGGAGAAGGGGACAACAGAGGATGAGATCGCTGGATGGCAGCACCAATTCTATGGACATGAGTTTGAATAAGCTCTGGGAGTTGGTGATGGTCCGAGAACCCTGGTGTGCTGCAGTCCATGGGGTAGCAAAGAGTTGGACATGACTGAGTGACTGAACTGAACTAAATCTTCACCCTGATCTTTAAAATTCTTCAGTCACTTAAATTCTTAATGCCAAATGCACAGGACGTATAGTGGGTAATAATAAAGCACTCCCCCCAAATTTCCACTGAGGCATACTGTGTGTCAAGACATCATTCTGAGTGTTTTACATGCATCTACTCAATGTTTGCAAAAGTCTTTTTAAGCTTATTTGACAATTCAATTGGCCCACACTACCATACTGGACTTCCCTGGTGGCTCAGACGGTAAAGCATCTGTCTATGATGTGAGAGACCTGGGTTTGATCCCTGGGTTGGGAAGATCCCTTGGAGAAGGAAATGGCAATCCACTCCAGCACTATGCCTGGAAAATCCCATGGACAGAGGAGCCTGGTAGGCTACGTCTATGGGGTCGCAAAGAGTCAGACATGACTGAGCGACTTCACGTTCATCATACCGGCTAAGTGACCCTCTCAACATCATACAGTCCAGTGGCAGAGAGACAGAGAAACCATTAACTACATGACAAGAAGACGTGTGTACAAAATGAGAATGAGAGAAGAGTTGAAATAGTATCAGGAAAGGCTGTGAAAACTGCTAAGTACTGTACAAATATTAACATTATATACATAATCTGGCATAACTCAGGAGCAAAGATGATGAAGCAAAGCTCTCAGAAGAAAAAGTGCTTTGCTAACTCCAACTTCTAAAGTTAAAGAAATCAAGATCATCTACTCTTGTTAATAGTACACTCAATTTTATACTTTCCTCTCTTTCTTATGCAATTTTCCCATCTTTGGAAAGCTTTGAAGATTACTGATAGCCAAAATGAGATCCCTAAAGCATTATAATATGCCTAATCACTAAAAAGAAGAGCTAGCTTGTTCATCACAAAATAAGGCAGAAAATCCACATCTAGAAATTATAAGAAAAAAGGTAAACAACAAAGTGAGAACAAAAGAGCTTTTCAGTTAATTTTCAGTGAATCATAAGATTGAGTAACCAAAAAAAGTCTCTCCCCCAAATATTCTGTTTAAACAAAGGTTTTACAACAGTCTTCAAACCAAAGTGATCTGTGCTGTTCTTTCTAAAATTCTGATGACTAAGCTATAGGTAGGAAGGGGCTGAAAGAAACAGGGATGAGTTAGAACATAGAATGACAGGTAACATAACACAGAGAAAGTGATGACTCAAATAATTTTAAGGGAATTTAAAACAGCATGACAGTACCAGGTTACACAACTGTCACATTGTTACTCTACTAATCTAACTCTTCCCAACAGGACTTATTCTATAACGTTAAAACTATTGCTGTCAGCTTTCTCCAGGTAGAGATGTTTTAATTTAAAAAATGGAATTCTTAAAAAGTCAAAGTGACAGTGACTTATAATAAAGAAAACTAAGAGAGTTCCCAGTTAGAATTTCCACATTCTCTCTTGTCCTAATAGAGACTCTGCATCAGGGCTAGGACCCACCATCACCAGGGATTAAAGTGAGTCCTAAAAGGTCTCAAAAGGCCATTTTGAACCATAATCCTCTTCCAGCCAACAATGAACTCAGGCAGCTTATAGGCAAACAGTGTTTGTAGAACAACAACAAAAAAAAACTTACAAAGTGGTACATGAAATAAAACATACAAAAGTAAAATTTCAACAATATATAAAGTATCAAAACACAGCAGGGAAAGAAGATAAGTCTTTCCTTATGTGACCAGCAGTCTTTCTCTCGTTCTCCTTCACTCTCTCTTGCTCACATATGCTCGCTGAGTCTTTAAACTAAGGCCACGCTGGCTTAACCTAGCAATCTGACTTACTCATCTCATAACAGCCAGAAGAACAGGAAGGTGGGCATTTTCTTGGGTCTTCCTGATTTGTACTCTACTGACTTGAGATGAGTCAGAAGTTCTCCTTAAGTAAAACTTCTCAATGGTCCTTTCCCTCCAAACAAACTTTCAGGATTGCCCTTTTCTCTGGAGCTGCTCTCCCCATCTCTTCGTGGCTGCATCTAGGTGAGAAGCCTGGGCTGATGATGACTTTACTTACGACTCAGTTGCTTTCAATGAAGCACTCATTCCATCCTAGTTGCAGTTTTTAAATTAAAAAACTAAAACTAGCTAAATAAAACTAAAGGAGTGGCAAAGCAAATTCTGTGAGTTTGAGTGTCCAGGAGCTGGACACATTCCTATGGAGCCAATTTATTCATCAAGAACCTCTTTGTGAAATTAATCATTTAACCATTATACATAAAATGAATTTCCTCACAACTGCATTCTATTTCAATATCTTAATGCAGTTTACCTAGCAATGATTGCCCTAAGAAGCAATTGTGAATCTGTAATTTCTGAAATATAAGTCTCAAGGGCAGTGTACAGCGACATAAGATTTTAACTATTGACTTTAACCCGATATACGTTATTTCCCTATCACTGGTGAGGCACTGGGACTCTTCCTAAATTTTAAACGTACATCCATCTCTGCATAAAGTAATGCCTGAAAATACAAATGTTAACACTAGAACCCCAAGATATGATGACCTTCTTATTTTTTGTTTGTTTTTAAACAAACTTGGAAAGGCACAAAATCATCTACCAGGAGCTAGCTACCTACCTTAACTTCTCAGCTTATTAAAAAAAAGTAGCTGAGCAAGTCTTACGGCAGAGGCCAAAATTCCCACACCTGAGATGAGTTTCAAATGTATATTCTGCTACTCACACTAAAGTGGGCATGCCTGTGAGTCGCTGGCCACTAAAAACACCCCACCCCCAAAAACAAAGTCAAGAACGTTATAATTAAGTTTTCATTTTCCACACCACAGCCTATGAAATTGGTTAAGAAAAGAAAGCCAATTTGTCAGTATCCCCAGCCTCCCCTCTACCAACCCCTGCCCCCAATATCAGTACAAAGCATTAGGGCTGAAACGTTCAGTGGAAGTAGTATCATAATCAAAAGTATATGGACTGTGTCCAACAGGAGAATTGATGGGCCAGCAAAAGAGTGCAGGCATAGGGTATAAATTTATCAGCTGTTTCAGAGACACATGTACCTGGTTATGAATTCAAATCATTAAATAAGAAGTGAACTTTTTATTAAAAAGAAGCTGGAGAAGCAACCAGAAGTTTCACACAAGTTCTATAAACTTAAATGTATGTGTATGCGTACCGCTGACCACGGTCCTGAAGTGACGTTTCACATTTAGGGAAGGGTGTTCTTTCCTAGGGGTTTCCTCAGAAGCTCAGCAGTAAAGAAGCCAGCCTGCAACGCTAGAGACCCAGGTTTGATCCCTGGGTTGGAAAGATCCCCTGCAGAAGGGAACAGCTACCCACTCCAGTATTCTTGCCTGGAGAATCCCATGGACAGAGGAGCCTGGCGGGCTGCAGTCCATAGGCTGTCGGACATGACTGAAGCAAACTGAGCACGCATGCGTTCATTCTCTCCTAAGCCTAACTTAGCAGAGAAATGCATTGGCACATGACTACTGTCCAGTCCTCTCCAGGAATTCTGAAGGAGTGAGAGAGAAGGACAAAAGGGGGGGAAGAAATAAGTGCCCACAAGCTGCTGGAGAAAGAGATTTCTGCTTGACTGTATTTGATCTTATGCTCTACCCCAAAGTAATAGAGTCCCCTGGACTGCAAGGAGATCCAACCAGTCCATTCTGAAGGAGATCAGCCCTGGGATTTCTTTGGAAGGAATGATGCTAAAACTGAAGCTCCAGTACTTTGGCCACCTCATGAGAAGAGCTGACTCATTGGAAAAGATTCTGATGCTGGGAGGGATTGGGGGCTGGAGGAGAAGGGGACAACAGAGGATGAGATGGCTGGATGGCATTACTGACTCGATGGACGTGAGTCCGGGTGAACTCCGGGAGTTGTTGATGGACAGGGAGGCCAGGCGTACTGCAATTCATGGGGTCGCAAAGAGTGGGACACAACTGAGCGACTGAATTGAACTGAATAAGAAATATCTGATTAATACCAGACTAAATAGAGGCACAAAGGGCACAATCAGCCTTGAACTGAGTGATGGAAAGCTGTGTAAATGTCAACCTAAACAGGCACACAGGTGAGAGCACCAGGCTGGTGGAAGGGATGCCACCTGCAGTCACCGCACCAGTATTTATCTGAGTTATAGCAAAAGTGGATCCTAGGTTTTTGCAATTTTGGCTTAAAAAATTGAAATGTTTACACTGCCCCAAAGGGATGAAAGCGACTTTTTGCTGGGCAATTCACATGAGTTCTTGCATTTTTAAAAGTTCTATCTCATTTCTAACAGATTCCCCTCTGTGAAGCTGGGGGTGGGGGTGGCCCCTGGACCACCTGCCCCTCCACCCCAATTCTTATATGAACCAAAGTTGGCTTCCAGAAAATCATTTCATTTCCTTGTCACTCTCTTCTCAGCCCCCAATCATCATGAAGTACCAGGTCATGTCACCAGCCTCACCACATGGCTGACATCTGCCTTCTGACTAATTTCCTGGGCTAAGTTAGTAATTTGCATGTTCACAGAGTCTTTGAGGACATCATTTAATAAGTGAACACTAACAGGTTCCAGGAGCAAAAGAGAGATCGTGTCTTACAGAAGAGTTAATGAACCATAGTCCATAAAGCTTTGCTATTTGTATATTGTAAGAAATGCCGTGTCTATGAAATTAAAAGTGATCACTATGTTACACATCTACCTACTCATGAATGAAAGAGCCTCCCAGAACCATCAGCAAACCATGCTGGTAGCATAATCCTTCAGGGAAGGGACGTCCAGGTGCTGATTTTTCCTGGCTATGGCGCTGACATTCTGCATAAACCAGCTTTTCCGCACTCAGTCATACTAGCAAACACCATCATGGAATGCACACTGTATGTCAGGAATTGTGCTGGGACCTCTATATAAAATTCTCGTAACAACCCTCTGCAGTAAATACTAGCATGTCCATTTTACAGAGAAGGAAACAGTCTCGGTATTAATAACTGTTCCAAAGGCACACAGCCTAGAAGTGGCGGAACCAGGGTCATTAGTCTATACCTTAGGCCCTACAGATGCGGACCCCAGGGCAGGGAACACTGGCTGCCGGTCTGAAGCAATGGTGAAGGAGAGCACAAGTCCTTCCCAGGCATCAGCGTAAAATGTGTGACCTCGCTCATAAATGACCTGGGGTAACGTTCATCTCAAAAGGACAATTATTTCTTCTTAGATATACAAGGGCATGTACACCGACACATACACACACGCATGTGCACGCGTGCGCGTGCACGCACACACACACACACACACACACACAGCCTCATTCCATTTTCTCTAACACCAAGCCACCTGGTTACGGATCCTTCTCATGTGAGAACTTTTCTACCAGGATTCTCCCCATAGTTTGCCGTCTCCACAGCCTGCACGCTAATGCGCATTCACACCCTTCTTCACAGGAGCAAAAACACAAACAGCTGGGCTTCAGCTCTGTATCCAGTCAGTGTGAGCGAATAGATAGCTTTGTCACTGGCTCCAAAACACTGGTGGACTGACATTTCCTAGAACACCTCAGACCTGGGGTGGAAAGGGCAAAAGCCTTGTTTCGCTGACGCCAACCGTTCCTTCTCTAGGAACATGCGGGCAAACAAGCCAGACTCTCAGAACGTGTGTTATTAGCTCACAGACACCGCCCTTCCCATGGCCAGAGAATCTCACGCCACCTCTGGGCAGTCACCCCTATTTTCACCTCAGGTCAATGGCCCCTGCAACTGACTGTGGAAACGAGCATCTGCAAGGCCCTCTTCCCAGTCTCCATTCATCTTCGTAGGTCGTCAGCTCCCAGGTAACCTGGAACATTTCAACCAGCTACACTGCAGCATCAACAGGTGGGCCCCACACCGCCTGACCTCCAGGAATGCCAGTCTGATTGAGTCATTTCCTTGCTTCACACCCTTCAGTGTGCTCCCAGGGCCTCAGAATAAAGTCCAAAGGCCGTGCATGACCCAGCCACTGCTTCTCTCTCCCGCATGCCCTGATGCCAGGCTCCCCTCTGCTTCATGCACACAACACAGACATCTCTTAGCCCCTAGACCCACAGGCTCCCTCTGCTACCCACACGACTCTATCGCTTCCCTTCTCCAGTAACTCCCCAGGAAAGCAGTTCCCACCTCCCAGGTAACAAGAGGTAACACTCCCTCACTGCCTGTTCCCCATCTACCACCTTGGAAATCAGTTAGTGAAGAGTCATGTGTTTCAGGAGTATCTCCCCCACTACACTAGAAGCTTTGTGAGGTCAAGACTATCTCTGTCTTGCCCACCTTCATATCTTCAGCACCCAGGGTGCTGCTTCTCAGGTGTCAGACTCAACATACGTTGGCTGTCTGCTGTCTGACACTGTAAACCTGTGACTCTTACTGAATCAGGGAATCAAAGACAAGACTCAATGATAAATGTGCCAAGATTTATGTACTACTTTTTTTTAAATTATGTAGCTGCTGTGATTCATAAAATATCAATTCCCTGAAAAGCTTCACTGAATTCTGGCTGCTGTTTTGCTAGTTATTGTCTTCACCAATGAAGTCTAGACATTCATCTTTGCATGATATTAAAAGCAGTCTTCAAGCTCAGATCATTAATAGAACACTTAAATGACATCCCTTATTGTGCCTATTGTTAATAAGGGCAACTGTTTTCCCCCTCTTGCCAGTAAAGTAAATCCTTTAGGGTAGCAAAGTATGAATGAAATGCTTTATACTGAGTTGAAAATCCTTTTAGCTACTAAGCCTTTTTTCTACCATGCTAAGAATCCCTGGAAGTTTCAAGTTCTAACACACACAGTGAAAAGCAGAGTCCTTGCACAGGCATTGTGAGTGGATCCTCACTGACTTGACTTTCTTCAAAATTTACCTGGAAAAACTGTTCATAATATTTTCACTGGGATCCATGAGGCCTTTTTGTGTTTTTTTTTTTTGAAAAGAGATCTAGCGGTTTAAGCATATTTCACAACAAAAGAATACTCATACGGTCACCCTTCAGTCAAATGTGCAACTGTTTTCAAAGATGTATTTTCCTCTTTCATTCAAAATATATGTACTGAGCCTCCACTAATGTATTAGAAGCACTGGGCTAGCACACAAAGACAAAATTCCTGCCCTCAAGAGTTCACTGACACACAACAGGCAGCACTGAGTACTTTATGAGTCAGCACAGGTGCTCTGAGAAGGGACAGGGCAGAGATGTGCCTGAGAGCAAATCGCAGAAATGTGGTTAGAGGGATACTCCAGTTTAGCTCATCATGACTACTCGAAACACAGCCTGTTACCCTCAACTTGCAGAGACCCCAAAGTCCACAGGTTTGGGGAATCAAGGGGAAAGTCAAATGCACTTTATTCAAACAAAAAACCTACACCATCTCTCTCATGTGTTTGATTATTAAGTACATGAAAATTATAACCATTGTCATGTTAAACTATTGTTTTTTAGACACCAAAAGCTTAAAAGGTTGATGTAAACCTGTGAGACTTTGTAAGTTTACACAAATACTGACAATAAGATAAAATATGAGTAGGTCAAACACTGCTGATATTACTAGGGTATGCTGCTGCTGCTCGGAGAAGGCAATGGCACCCCACTCCAGTACTCTTGCCTGGAAAATCCATGGACAGAGGAGTCTGGTAGGCTGCAGTCCATGGATCACGAAGAGTCGGGCACGACTAAGTGACTTCACTTTCACTTTTCACTTTCATGCATTGGAGAAGGAAATGGCAACCCACTCCAGTGTTCTTGCCTGGAGAATCCCAGGGACGGGGGAGCCTGGTAGGCTGCCGTCTATGGGGTCGCACAGAGTCGGACACGACTGAAGCGACTTAGCGATTCTGTGTGACCCCATGGACTGCAGATTACCAGGCTCCTCCGTTCATGGGATTCTCCAGGCAAGAGTACTGGAGTGGGTTGCCATTGCCTTCTCCGCTAGTGTATGCAAACAGCTTTAATAAAGGTGCACCAAAAATTAGCATTGCAATCATACACTAGGAAATTTAATTTTGCTGCTTTTTAAAAATTGATGCAATAAGTGATGAAAAAGATTTTTGGAAACCAGTGATTATCCCAAGCTAGACATACAATGTTTAAATCTAAATGAAACTTCTTCCATTTTATGTGTTTCACTTAAGCCTTTTAAAGGCTTTATACTCAGTACCTTGCTATTGCATAACTAACACTACACTAGCAGTACCTTGCCATAATACATCTGATACAAATAAAAACTGCTTCCCAGCTTGTACTAATACAATGGTAATAAACAGAAAAGCCCCAGCCTTCAGTCCTCTGAAAGTAGGGAGCAGATTAATTATGCATAAATAAAACAAGCCAGCCCAAACTTGTACCTTCTTTCACAACATTTTTCATCACAAATGAACCTGAAAAATTAATATTCACTTAGTATTCAATCCTAGACACTATACTAAGATTAAATTAGGTGGCATGTATAAAATGCCAAATGACTCTACTATTATCATTTCCATTTAAGAGGGGGAAAATCAGGCCTTACATCAGTGGAGGAGTCCACATCCCACATACAGTTAAGTGGCAGAGCTGGAAATCAAACCCACACACCTTTCTACCCAACTGAGACTGTGTAACCCAGTATTCCTCACTCAACCCACTAGAATGGTATTCATAATAATGCCTGTTTCCTGAGGAGAGGATGGAGAGCTTTCATTAGGTTCTCAAAGAGACCCACTGCACCTCCTCGAAGTGGGGACCCCCTGCACCAGTATAAGAGCCAGAAAATGTGCACTGGACTTCAACCCCTGCCACAAAGACCATCATTTCTCTACCCCACAGTTTCAGTCTTGCTTTAAAATTCTCAGAGCAAGCCAAGATTTCCACTCCTGGATAATTTCCAGCATCCCCTGCCACAGGTTAAGTTACACAATAAATTGCAATACTGTATCACTTTACATCCAATTGAGATTTCACAAATACTGACCAATGTTATTTAGTCATTCCACTTTTCAAAATGTGTTTCAATCAACCAATCCTCACTGCAGTGCCTGTGAAATAAGCTATCATTGTATCCACTTCCAAGAAAATAAAACACTGTCACCCTGAGGCCAAGCAATAAACCAGCTACTGGGATCCGGATCAAAAGTGAGAAGTTCCTGTCTTCCTCCGCCTGGGATCTGCAAGACCATGTTATGTATCATGAAGCATACTCCCAGCTTCCAGAAAACACAGGGCAACTAACTGTACCACCTTCTCTACCAATGGCAACACTATATTGGAATCTAATAGTATTAATAAATCATTAAGTTGGGTCATATCCCCAGGTAGCTCTGTGACAGGTGTGGTGCTCAGCTTAACTCTTGGTACTCTGTTCTTAGGATCAATCTGAACTTTGGATCCATCCTAAATTCCTGATCAAAAAAGGGGAGTGTTCGTGTAACAATAAACTTTACCTTGAAGTTCACTGGTCATACCCCTCACTTTACAGACTATTAAACTGACCTCAGAGGAATCAACTCATCCGATGTCTCACAGTTCAGGAGCACAGGCAGTTCTAGGAAACAGACCTCCAGACACCTGTCCAGGATCTCCACGCTCAGCAGGCATTGGGGAATGGGTGCTGGTTACTGCCAGAGGGTTGGCCAACCACTAGGGTTTGCTCCATCTCTGCCGGGCTAGGACTTGACTCTTCTCATTCTGTACCAGATCCAGTCTTTGCCTGCAGGCTGGCGTCCTCAGGGGTCTACTGTCAGAGCACTGGCCTCAGTCTGCACGTTCTGAGGGGCAAAGACAATTACTTACTAAAGCTAACCCCATCAGAGAGGAGGAAAATACAACTCTGGCACTGAGGAATTAACTTCACAAGGAGGCGATTCTGTTGGGGTAATGTTTTATTTATGGCCCTGCCTGATCATGATGACTTCCCCACAAGAAACGTCCAAAGCAAACAATCAAAGACACCAGGAATCTTAAGCTTCCTTAATTGTCCTCCAAAGACAGGAAAAAGCCAGAGAAAACAGGCGGGAGGACACCAAGTCACGGTCTCGATGTATCAGGACGCGCGACCCACAAGTTTCACACAAACATTCTTCCAAGAAACCCGGGTGGACGAATGAACCAGGATGGACACAATCTCCCGAAGAAGGGGCTGCATTCCCTATTCAGTCTGGCGACCGGCACGCATCTGGACACCCCGGAACGAGTCCAAATGGGAGATGCAGAAGCGCAGTTCAGCGCTGCCGGCCCAGAGCTAGGAGTCCCCCTTTCTCGAAGAACCGACGCCGGGGGAACAGCCAAAACCACCCTCCCGCGATCCTGGGGCGGATGCCACCGAAACCCGCCGCGCAACTTCGCGAATACTGCCCCCCACCCCCACGCTACTCTTACACCTATCCCTTCGCCCCATTCCCCTTGTGCCCACGCGCTACGGCGCGAAGCAACGCCCACTTCGGAGAAGGAAGTCTTAGTTGTAGGGACAAACCAGGTGGTCAGTGTCACATCCATTCACACACCCAGCGGAGCAAATCCAGACCTGAAGGAGTTTGCTGCTTTGATACTGTATAAGCACACTGTCAGGCAGCACATGTACACGCACACACACACACGTGGCAGCCACGGGGAAACAGTGACCCGCAGCGAGGCTCCTCACTGTCATTACCCGGGGCACGGCGCACAGCACCTGGGGTCCCTTCCCCGCTCCATGCCCCAGCGCGCGCTGCCCACCACTCGCGTGCGGGGTAGAGAGCTGGGGTCGCCTGGCAGCCCGGACCAGAGGGGTCGAGGTGGGGAAGGCGGGGCCCACCTCCTCGTCCTGCTCCTCCTGGGACGCGCTGCTGCCCCGGGGCGCGGGTGGCGCGGCTCCTCCCGGGCGCGGCGGCGGCGCTGAGACTCCGCGCTCCGGCACCGAGAGCGCGGGAGCCCACGCGGCGGCCGGCCGAGCTCCACCCGGCGGCGGCGGCGGCGGCGGCGGCGGCGGCGGCTGCTCGCGGGAGAAGCCAGGCTCCCCTTCCTCCGACAGAGTTTCCGAGCCCGAGGAGGACTCCGCCGAGGAAGCGCCGGGCGAGGACTCGGCAGCCACCGCAGGGGCGGGAGTCGGAGCACCGTGACTGCTGCAGCCGCGGGGCACTGCCTCAGGCGCCTCCGAAACTTTCTCCCCCATTTCCCTCTCGGACCCAAAGTGCGGCCGGAGAGGCGGCGGGGGCGAGGCGCGCACGCAGCGCCTCCCGGGCAAGCCGCGAGCTGCTGGGCTCCGGCTTGCTCTCGCTGCTGCTCCCGGGCTGCGGGGAGCCCCGCCGGCGACTACATGGCCGCGGCCGGACCGCCGGAGCCTGCAGCCAAGTTAGAAGCCGCCCGGGCCTGGCGGCTGACGGGTGCTCGCTGGCGAGGAGACATGCCAGCGCCGGTACGCCCTCCGTTCCACAGTCCTCCGGCTCTGCGTCCGAGCCGCCGGGACTGCGGCTTCTCCGGCAAAACCTGCCTCTGGGACCGAACGGGGCTGGCGAAAGAGACGGGCAGCAGGGGGAGCCAATGGCAGGGCAGGCGCGCCGGTGGGCGGAGGCTACGGCGCCTCAGGCGCACCGGCGTCAGGTAGGGGAGGCGGGGCCGAGGCGCTGCTGCGGGGTCCCGCCTGAGTTCCCCCGGCTCCGGGACCCGAGGGAGACCCCCGGCCTTGGAGGGTCGGAGTGGAGCCCGGAATCCGAGCCGAAGGCTGGGACTCTGAATTTAGCCAAGGAGTGGCTGGAGGCCCTGGGAACCCCAAGGGGAGAGGAGATGGCCGAGGCGGGCAGTGCAGCCTTGGAGAACTGGACTTTGTTTCGAAAAAGTGGAATCCAGGAAACTGACCAGAAAGAGAAGTAGCGGGGCTTTAGGGGTAAAAGGAAACAAAACAGTCACGCACAAGCACGCACCCACCTGCGTGCTGGAGGAGAAAGGGGGAAACTTCATGGTATGGTGAGTGCGTCCAAATCGAGCTCATCTCTGATCCCAGATTCTCCACCTGAGCTCCACGCGCTTCAGTATCCTCAACTGGAAATGAAGACGTTCACACCAGTCTTGTCTCCCTATGAGCAGAGTTAGAACAAATATATACACAGCTTCAGCAGACTGCTTGACTTAGACACATGGAGGGTTTTCAAAGGCTATTTTCTCTCTTTATTTTTGTTTGTCAATTGAATAAAGATGTGTGTACCTTTTGAAAGGGAGGGAAATGACAAATTATGCCCCTATGGTGGCTCAGTGGTAAAGAATCCACCTGCAATGCAGGAGGTTGGGGTTCCTGGGTCGGAAAGAGCCCCTGGAGAGGAAACGGCAACCCACTCCAGTATTCTTGCCTGGAAAAGTCCATGGACAGAGAAGCCTTGTGGGCTACAGTCCCTGGGGTCGCAAAAGAGTCCGACACGAATGAGCAACTAAACAGCAATTTAATTAGGACCCAAGAATATGCCCAGCTCTGTACCAGATACTAGACAAAGCTAAATTAGAGAGGAGTGCTGGCCCACCATTGCCTGTCTTTCCACATCAGTCAAGCAGAGGATGAAAAGAGATCACATTTCCACTTGACGTTCTCCTAGCCCTGGCTTGCAAATCAACAAAGTGCAGGACTAGCTAATTCATTTTCTTTACCTCTAAGAACCAGGAGAAAGAACTTCCACCAAGGATACCAATAGATCACCTTAACAGCCTCTCCCTCTGGGTGGCCTTCAGGGTGATGGGGAGACTTGAATTTCTCAGAAGCCAGTAGGCAGATCAGCAGTGGGAAAAAAAATGATTCCTCACTCACCTTCAGCTCCCTTCCTATTCTGAGCTCTGGCACTGCAACCTGGGAGATAAATTCAACCAGATTCAATTTCACAGATGTTGACTGAGATGTGTGCCCAGTGGTTGCAGGGGGATAACAAAGATGAATAAGGCAGGTCTCCTGCCCTTGAGGAGCTTACGGTCAAGCAAGAGATTGATGCTGCATAATATAGCTCCATTATTAATTTTCAAAAGCTGTGGTAGTGCTGCAGGAACAATGTACCACGGAAGAAGGGAGAGTGACAGAAAAACAGTTTAGGTCCTCAAGCTCGGGAGTCCTCAGGCATCTTAGATTTCTCTTTGTCAGAACAGCCTTGCCAAAGGTCCTTAAGAACTGGAAGATTTAAGCTGAAAGCCCCTTCAGCTAATGAGCCCTTTTATGCTATCACCATATTTAGAAGTGATACATCATACAAAGTGCTTCATCACGTTGGACAGCAAGCTTTGTCTGGATCAGTTTCCTCCCCCAAGATGAAGGGGAAGGAAATATGATGTGACCCCACCACCACAGACAGCCATACTGAAAAATACCTCGGGCTGTCAGGCTTCCACTGTGACACTTCGGAATTATCCTAGGGGCTGTGAAGACCCGCTGAGGCAAAAGAACAGTTCTAGGGCCTTGACTAGCTGTGAGAGTGAGGCTAAAGAGAGAGCACAGTGGGGCAGTCTGAATCCGATCCTGGGCCTCACAATTGCTTTTCTAGTCAGGAGTATTGGTCTTTATCTGAGCCCCTATGTGGTTGATTCACCACAGCTGAACTAAAATGATAACTTAAGCAAGCCATTCACATGAAAGAGGAGGAGGGCTACTTTTAAGTACATCAGAATAGAGGCAAAGACATGACCTGAATTGCCAACGGGAAGAGTGCTGATAGCTATTGTTGCTTCTTCCCAGCATCCATGGGTAGTCTCATGTAATCCTGGCAACAACAGGATTGTGAGACAGTCTGTTAACCCCACTTTATAGATTAAGAAACTGAGGATCTGCAGGGTCAAATAACTTGCCAAAGGTTACACAGCAAGTCAGCAGCAGAACAGTGATTTGACAACAGCAATCTGGTCCAAGTCCTGTTCTTAAATATTCCAATATATTGCACTCAGAAGGAGACTTGTTCAAGTATACATATATATTAAACTACAAATATCCATAGGGCAGGGACTCTATTGTCTTGATTTAAAACATAAAAGGCTATAAAAGGATACTTGCAAAACAGATTTTTTCCTCCACAAACTCCTATATAAGGCACTTAGCATGTGCCAGGCAAGGTTTCAAGCACTTGACAAGTATTAATTTTCTTAATCCCCATATCAACCCTATAAGGTAGCCACTATTATTCTCATATTTTATATGTGATATGTGTGAAAACTATGACACAGAGGAGTCAGGTTATTTTCCTAAAGCCACACAGCTAGAAAGTAATGGAGCCAGGGTTCATGCTAGAGCAACTGGACCCTAGCATTCATGCTCTTAACCCTTACAGATCAAAATCAAGTACTAGATCAATATTTCCTAAACTTTTTAAGCTCAAATAAGAAATATATTTTACATTGCAACTCATGACACACGTACATGCATATAAATATAAATAAAATTTCATGAAACAATACTTACCCTTCCTATGGGCACTGGAATTTTTTATTATATTTTATTGAAAATAAAAATGCTAGTTGTGATCAGCAAAATGGATTCGACTTTGACACATGCAGTTCCAGGCAGTGTACTTAATCATCTCCACAGCTGACCTACGACTCAGATTCAGGAAATACGAAATACGACTCAGATTCAGGTTGAGAGTTTCCACACCAGAACTATGCAAACTCAAAGGATGACTCTATAAACAGAAGATGATCAGAAGGTCAGGATAGTTCCCCAAAGTCAACCCATTTGGACCTATAGACAAATGTTAGGGTACAAAAAACCACTTGACCAGCCTTGATTTAAATCCTACAGCTCACCTTTCTTATTAAATTATAAACACCTTCCTCGGTGACCAGGAAAGCACCTCTCCAAGAGAACAGCTCATAAAATGTCCCTAATGTTGGAGACTTCGGGACCAGAGATAGTTATAAAAGCGTGGCTTTTCCCCTGCTATGTCACTGTCGGCAAGGGCAAGAAAAATAAAAACAACTTAGTCATTACTCCTGAGAAGCCAATAGTGTAGCTTGAAAGGCAGAGGCAGATTAGACTATAGAGTGGGAAGGACAGGGTCAGGCTACTGCAAGGTAATCAGGATTCGCACGTTCTACTGGACATGTTCCCAACTGGTTCTGGAACAAGCACCCCAGCACTGAGTGTTCATTTTGTTTTGTGACTGGACACTGGCGTCAGTTTTCTGTGTTGTTCTCCCAGGTTATGGGAGATGTTGCCTCTGAGAGTCTCTGTTGTCTCTGGTGATCTCTGCAGTGTGGGTGGGGCCAAGTGTGACTGTCAGAGTCAAGCCTTGTCTCTAAGAGATGGAGGATTTTTGAGGACAAGTCACCACACACGTAGTCTATTCATGTGTCATGACTTTCCCCCCAAGTTTAGTGCTTGATAAACTTGAAGTCAGTTGTTCTTTTTCCTTACATACGTAAAATGAGAACATTATGAATTCAGAACAGATATTTTTGCAAAGTTACATATTCATATTCAATACTCCCCAAATCTTAAATACCATATGATCTTTGGATTATAAACATGAAATATCATCTTTACCTTTGGTAGGTTTTTAAGATTTCACCTTTGGTAGGTAGATATTTTAAGTTTTAATTATTAATAATAAATTTGCCTGCTGCCTTGTGACCAATAAAGTACAATTTTGTGACAAAGTAAACATCTATAAAAATGTGGCCACTGAGGTGGCCTCGACTGGGGTTTTTGATTTATACCAGAGGGTGTATCAGGATATGGACCATGATGGTTTCTGACCATCCAGCTGGAATAAAAAGCTCTCATAGATCTCAACTTTCTGTTTGTGTTTGAGAAGCTAAGAAAGGAAAGGTTGTAGTATACAGGTGTCAAAAGAGGAGTAGAGAATTTCTTTTTTTAATATAAATTTATTTATTTTAATTGGAGGTTAATTACTTTACAATATTGTATTGGTTTTGCCATACATCAACATGAATCTGCCACAGGTATACACGGGTTCCCCATCCTGAAGCCCCCTCCCTTCCTCCCTCTCCGTACCGTCCCTCTAGGTCATCCCAGTGCACCAGCCCCAAGCATCCAGTATCATGCATTTCTTAAGTGATAGTTGAAAAGGACAGGGGAGGACCAACATCATGATTTGCCTCTGTGGGAGTCTCTGACCTAGAGATCAAGAAGGGTGGGAAGCTGTTTTATTAGAAAATTAAAATAAGCCTGTGCATGTGTTATTCTCAGCCATGTCCCCATGACTGAGACCCCATGGGCTGTAGCCTCTGTTCGTGGAATTTTCCAGGTGAGAATACTGGAGTGGCTGCCATTCCCTTTGCCAGGGGATATTCCCAAACCAGGGATCGAACCTTGGTCTCCTGCACTGCGGGCGGATTCTTTACTGTCTGAGCCACCAATGGACGAAACAAGAGGATGCTGCAATCTGTTCTCTTAGGTCAATGCTTCTCCATGTGCTGTTTGTGGGGCACTTGCTTCATATGGCCAGGATACAGACAGAGGAACAAGGTGCTTGTTTCATGGCTCCAGCCAAAGGTTTGGGGATCTGCATCTTTAAGGAATGCCCCCACGCATGTATCAAGAGTACTAAAGCTTGAGGATTACTGAAGATGATCCTAATTTGAAGATCAGAGAGCTGTTTTGTGGCACACATGTGCACGGCTCTGTAGAAAGTGACTAGAATGAGCTTGATGGATTGCAGTCTGTGTCTCTCTGGACCTCTTTGTTCTTGGAGGGCAACTATCCTGGGGAGACGAAGGCAGCTTAGCAGCTGGACAGGAATATGCATATTCTGCAAACAGCTGGGAAAACTGAGCTAATACACAGAAGAACCCTGGAGAATTCTGTTTAAATAAAATTCAAAATGGTGACCTATTTCCCACAGAAGACTCCACTCTTTGGCATCTGCCTTTCCAAGAGAGATTAGATGGATATTCACATCTGGGATTTTTGTTGTTGTTGTTATGCTTTCAGCATGAAGTATTCTTTTATTATCATTCTTCATTTTTCAAAAAGATTTATTCAGGACTCTTCTCCTGTTTAGAAATAGAAGAAGAGCAAAAACATTTATTCATTTTTATTCATTGTAGTGGTTTACTTTCAGAATCAAAAACTTCCATTTTCAATTCTTACAGAAACCTCCTTGACCCTGTCTACACTGCATGGCAAGTAGTTCCTTCTACCACTCATCCCAACTAATTAGAAGATGAAACAATGCTGAATAGTAACCTGCTGCTGATGCTGCTAACTCACTTCAGTCATGTCCAACTCTGTGAGACTCCATAGAAGGCAGCCCACCAGGCTCCGCTGTCCCTGGGATTCTCCAGGCAAGAACACTGGAGTGGGTTGCCATTTCCTTCTCCAATGCATGAAAGTGGAAAGTGAAAGTGAAGTCGTTCAGTCATGTCCAGCTCTTCGCGACCCCATCGACTGCAGCCCACCAGGCTTCTCCATCCATGAGATTTTCCAGGCAAAAATTCTGGAGTGGGTTGGAATAGTAACCTAGCAAGTAGTAACTCTCCTTAATCATAAGCCAGCTTGCAGCCCTAGACGTAATGTTTAAGATTTTTTGTACTTAAAGAAAAAAGCCTTCCAGTCCCTTTCCCCTCAAAGTGTGGTTTGCCATTCAGCCAACCCAAGAACTTGTTAGAAATGCAGAGTCTATCAGAATCTTAACAAGATTCCCAGGGACTTCATATCCACATGGCAGTTAGAAAAGCATCACTTTAGTTTGGTTCTCACATGTGGTTGTGTGTTAGAACCACCTGTGTAACTTTAGAAATGACTGACCCTTTGGTCCCATCCCTCAAGATCTTCTGATTTAACTGGTCTGGGTTGTTGTCTGGACACAGGATTTAACAGGTTCTCCAAGTGGGAAGTGGTTTATCTTAGGGCCAAAGTGGCGAAATACGAGATAAGCCTACAACAACAATTCATGGTGCTGCAAACTAAGAAATTGCTCAAAAGATAGGACCTTGTCAGCAGAAGACAGGTTCCAGCCTAAAGGAGTTCTCAATAGGCAAAGCCAGAATAATCTAAGCAACAAAATAAATCATGATGATGTGGGTTTTAAACCATAGAATAAAATCAGTATTTGTGAATCTAAACTCATATAAATAATGAAATAAGAACATAAAAGGGCGAGCAGAGAAAATTCTTCCTCACAATAGAATTCTAATTAACAGATGTAGAAAGAAAGAGTTTGAAATAAGAATCACCCTTAAGCAAACACCACTATTTATTGTGCCTAAGAATAAATGTAGCAGCTTCTGCTGCTGCTGTTTAGCTACTTAGTCATGTCTGTTTTACAAGTCCAAGGACTGTACTCGGCCAGGCTCCTCTGCCCATGGGACTTGCCAGGCTAGAATATTAGAGTGGGTTGCCATTTCCTTCTCCAGGGAATCTTCCTGACCCAAGGATCGAACTCATCCCAAAGGCAACAGACAAGATCCAAAAATATGTGTTCAAATTAGCAAGGCAAAAGTTTGAGAAAAAGATTTTGTGTAGACTTAAAATACTTCTCCCATAATACTTAACAAATATGAAATCTACCATCACAAAGTTAAAGCCACTTTACAGTACAGAAACCCAACGAATACCAACCTAACCATACAAATATCACTGGTAACAGGAAATATCAGCATCCTAAACCCCTTGCTATGAGGTACATCATTAATTTTCTGGCATTCTTGACCAAAAATTGTATGACTAACTCCAGTCATAAGAACATGACAAATCCAAATGGAGAGACATTGTTCAGAGTTAGTGATTAGGGCTCTTCAAACATATCAAGGTGGGGAAAGATAAGGAAAGTGTGAGGAACCATTAAGAGAAACTACAAAGCAATAACTAAATAAAATGTGGGCTCTTGGTAGAATTCTGGAACCACAGAAAGGATATTAGAGGGGAAAATGGTGAAATTTGAGTCTGCAGTTTGGTTAATAATATTTTATCAATATTAATGCCTTGACAATTATACTATGCTTATGTAATATCAGAGGAATCAGAGTAAGGGATATTAAGGAACTCTGTACTCTTTTGCAACTTTTCTGTAAATCTTAAATTAGTTCAAAGTAAAAAGTTAAAAAGCAAAAGTCCCTAGGTAAATACAGTAATAGCCAAAGTTGAGAATTCCACCCTCAGTGGCTCATGTCCTCCCTCCCTCCTTTCTCCTTACACAAGAAAAATAATTTTTTCTTATCTTGCCCTCATCAAGTACACTAGCTTGGCATCATTGTGACAGTGGGCAACACTGTCAGTAACAGCATTGATGCTATACCCAGAGACACACTTGGAGCATACACATAATGATAGACACACACGGTAGCTGGCTGCCCTGTACCTATTCTATCTCCTTTTGATAAGAGCACCCCAATTCATTTTTAAGGCATTGCCCATTTCCCTTTGATGCTCTTGTCCTTTCAGGAGTAGGCCATCCTTGGATTTTGAATCTTGAGAAGAGTAACACAAGGACAGTGATACCTAGACTAAGCTATCAATTAGCTCCTGCTAACAATATCTCGAGCTCCTGCGATTCCAGTACTTTTCCAGGCTTGGTCTCTGGCTTTTCCTTCAGTCCTCTGAGTTACCAGTAGCACTTCCTTCTGCTTGAATTATCCAAAATCAGCTATTGCTTCACACCAGGAAACTAAGAAATACAGGTCTGTTGACCTAAATCCACTCATCACCCAATCCAGATGGGAAGCAGACATCTGAATGCCATCTAAAAGCTCTTCGTGATCCTAAATTTAGAGACGTACTCCTGACCTCAATGAGGGTCAAATTTAAGGAAATTGTTAATGTTTTAGGTAGAAGACAGGATCTGTCTTACTGGAGATTCAAATACTTGTGAAAAAAGGGTGCACGTACAGATAAAAAGACATTACAAGTTATGCAGAAATAGATCTTAGCACACTCTGTGGCAGAACTGTCTGTCTTTCTACTAGGTTATGAGAAGTCTTGGGGGCAAAAGCAAACCAAATATTATTTATTTAGCACCTAGCACAATATCTGACATAAAATAGCTCATAATAAATAACTATTGAATGAATGGATAAAGTGATTGTCACCACATGACTTTAAATCAATTTATTAAAACTACATTAATCTAAATTTTGCTCAGTCCAAGATTTATATAGGTTAATTAGAAGAACCCCAAAAGTTGCGTAGGATGAAAAAAATCTGTTAATGGATTAATTGTAGCCTCATTCCCAAACAGTTCCTCACTTTAATAAAAACAATAATTACATAAAAATCTTCAGCTCAAACTACCACTGTTAACCGCCTTGCTCACCAAAGTTCCATCTCAGCTAATTGCCTTCCTAAAACAGGCAAACTAATAAGAACTGCCTGCGTGTGATGTGAATAAGGTAGAAGGAACACTTGAGAAGCATTTAACCTATTGGCAAGATAGCTTCCTGCCAGCAGCCCAAGGACACCACTCAGGACCATAGAGGGTGGGAACAGTCTGTGCACTCACTTAGAGACTGTCTCATTTGTACAGAAACTCCATTCTTAGAATATTAAGACTCGTTATTACACTTAGCCAGTGTTTCACAGAGGCTTCCCTGGTCGCTCAGTTGCTAAAGAATCTGCCTGCAATGCAGATGACCCAGGTTCTATCCCTGGATGGAAAAGATCCCCTGGAGAAGGAAATGGCAACCCACTCCAGTACTCTTGCCTGGAGAATCCCATGGACAGAGGAGCCTGGCGGGCTGCAGTTCATGGAGTCACAAGAGTCTGACATGGCTTAGTAACTATATCAGTGTTGCATAATTAAAGCAAGGAAATGGTGGTGGCGAGGAGGAAGATGAAATGAAATAATGGGATGTTTCAGCATTGTACAACTCAAGAGTTCTTGGTTGCCAACCACAGAATCCACTCTAAAGTGGTTAAAGTAGAAAGTGATTTATGAAAAATATTAGAATCCTTACAAAGTTTTTGGCAGAAATAAAGAAATAGTCTGTGGAGTGAGCTTCCAGAAACAGTCCCAAGAACCACAGTGCAGAACTGGCTGAGGAAGGAATTGCTGGTCCTGATGATTCTAGAACCACACTGCCTCTCCCACCATCTGTGCCTGCAAAATAGATGCCCTGCACCCCATCTGCTTCCTCACATAAATCACTTCTGTATCCACATCTCTGTATGTGCATCTCATTAGCAGAACCTCAGTCACACGATGCTCCCTGGAGGCAAAGGAAACTGAGAAATGTGGGGGCTTTGCATTCTATCCTGGGAAGATTGGAATTCATACCATTGGGAACCATCATAATGTAGGAGTGTCAAAAGATTTGGCTAACAGGGTAAACTAGAATGATTTAGAATTTTAAAGACTCTGGTTCTTGATTAATTGTACTGATCTGCCCCCTGGTGTAATGTTTTCAGCCATCAGCTTGAAGTGGGCCTGAATATCAGCTTCAAGATGCTTGCCCGCAACTCCAGTCATTTCCCTGCAAAATGACTCAACAGGGGAAAGAATTGTCATATACTGGACACATTCTACGTGACAGAAAGTGAAGTCGCTCAGTCGTGTCCAACTCTTTATGACCCCATGAACTGTAGAATGCCAGGCTCCTCTCTGTCCATGGAATTCTCCAGGCAAGATTCCTAGAGTGGGTTGCCATTGCCTTCTCCAGGGGATCTTCTCAACCCAGGGATTGAATCCAGGTCTCCCACACTGCAGGCAGACTTTTACCCTCTGAGCCACAAGGGAAGCCCTCTATGACTCTATGCCAAATGCTTTATATGCATTGGATATTTAATCTCCTCCATAACCCAGTCCAATGGTACAGTCCTCATTTTATAGATAAAAATTTGGTGTTGAGAAAGTAAATAGTTTTTCTCAAAGTCCCTCAGTAACGTAGGGCTAGGATTTAATCTAAGGTCTCTCTCTCTAGAGTTATGTTCTGCTTACAATGGTTCAACTTACAATTTTTCAATTCATTATGGTGCAAAAGCAATACTTGTTCAGTAGAAACCATACTTCAAATTTTGATCTTTTCCCACGCTATACTCTCTGATGAGCCTGGGTGCCTCCCTCCCAATCAGCCACACCATCACCAGTGGAAACAACTGAAGCAGTCACAAGCATTCTGATCTCATACAACATTGCTGTTTTTCACTTTCAGCACAATATTCAATAAACTACTTGAGACATTTAACACTTTATTATAAGATAGGTTTCATGTTAGATGATTTTGCCCAACTACTAACATAAGTGTTCTGAGCATGTCTGAGGTAGGCTATGCTAAGCTCTGATGTTCAGTAGGTTAAGTGTATCAAATGCACTTTCCACTTAGGATGGGTTTATCAGGACACAACCCCACTGTAGTTCAAGGAAGATCTGTATGTTGGGCTCTAATGTAGGCCATTCACGAACCCAGTGAAGGAGGTAGTGGGTTGAGGAGCCCTTGTAACTGTGAGTGTGCATCTTTCTGGTGGGGGGAGACGTCTTTAGCATTTATCAAATTTCCAAAGGGACACATGGGTTATGTTCTTCAAACAGTAATGAACCACGGTACTACCCAAAGGTATAGCTCATCTATTTGTGATCATGAACCTGTTGTTGGGGATGGGGGTACACTCCAACTAATTTTTTGATCTTATCATTTATTGACTAGAATATCATTTTGTAATATGAGATCAAAATTTTAAATTTTAATCAGAGCCTTATCTCTTGGGGGAGGTGGGGAGGAATACATATCTATGTAGGAATGAGCAAGGGTTAAAACTGAAGAGAAAAGTTCTTTATGCAAGATGAGAAAGGGCTGAACAAAACAGAAACATATTTTTCATTTAACTACTGAAGTCCTAGCTGTACATCGGAAGGCCTAGCATCTATTTGTGACTTTGTCACCAACCTCCATTTATCATGGCCTCCATCACCTGTATGAATGGGGTAATATAAAACCTGCCATCATTTCCTCCATCACAATGTTATGAGATTGTTTTGAAAGTACTTCATTTCCCCAACAGGAAGGCATTATAGATCTCTATATATACCTGTTATGACTTCTTTGGGGAGAAGAAAAGCACCTTGGAGAAGGCTTGGCTTACAACTTCTAGGACTGGATGATTTCTGAGCCTCACAGGCATACATCGTAGGAAGTTCTTTGTGAAGAACAACTTGTTTACTTCTTAGTTTTTCATTTCTAGGGGGTTGTCTCTTCTCCTCTTTCCATTTGTTGTGTTTTAAAAAATGCCAATATAAACAAGCCACTCAAATTGTGTTAGCTAGCTAGAATGTTGCTTTAGATGGTTCATTATTTATGTCTTGCTGTCAACATGTGTATTATTTTTACAGAACCCAAAAGCTTTATTCCAGAAACAACGTAACAATTGTTTTAAAGCAGAAAGATGCAAAGGAGCCCAGGAGAGTTAGCTTGGCCCACTTGTAGAAGTAGCAGTAAAACCCATAAATATAGAAGACTGTCTAAATGTGTTATTTTATGAACAGGGTCAACCATCTGGGTGTGAAATGGCCCCTTCTTTGCCATCTAGTCCCCAAGCAATCAGTTTTTTAAATGGCATTTTAGAAAGGTAATGAATATCTACTAACACCAGATGTAAACTTCATTTCAAGGCTGTGGAATAGGCCATAAATAAAAACAATGAGTGATTTCCATAGCTCAGCCTGTTCATACTCATGGAAATATGGATGATCACATGGAAAGTCAAGAGCTCCTCTCAAACAGGGTAAAATGGCAGGTAGCATGAAGTTCAGTTGGTGGTTCTGGCTGTTCTTGCTGTTATTGTTGTGTTGGCTTCTTTTTCCCTGGAGTAGTTTTCATAAAGAAAAAATATGAATAAATTAACAATTATTTGTGGAATCTAATGTAAGGATTCAGCATATGACATTCATGAAGCAGGTGGCAGGGAAAAGAGACAAGGGATAAATTTTGAAAACAGAGTACTTTTGATGTTTTCTTTCAACTATGCTTGCTAGGCTATGGTAAGTTGCTTCAGTTGTGTCTGAGTTGGAGAGCTATGGACTGTAGCCTGCCAGGCTCCTGTGTCCATTAGGTTCTCCAGACAAGAATACTGGGGTGGGTTGCCCTGCCCTTCTCCAGTGAATCTTCCTGACCCAGGGCTCGAACCCTCGTCTCTTACGTCTCCTGCATTGGTAGGTGGGCTCTTTACCACTAGTGCCACTTGGGAAGCCCTTTCTTCCAACTATTGTAGCTCATAACTTCAAACCACACTATTGTATATCACTTGGATGAAGCTGAATTGTACTTATTCATCTGGATGCCTAGTGCGGGAGCAGGAAGTAAGGAATTCTTCAGATCACCACTGGCATAGGAAGGCTGAGCCACATTGTTTTGCCTCAGTAGGAAACGGATCATGCCCCAGCTCTCAGGATTCCCTCCACAACCAATTGGTTATCAAGTCTTGTTGATTTTTCCTTCATGTAACTTTCTCATTCAGTGCCTCTTTTCCATGTTAAATTCAGCTTCCCTTCCACAGGTTTCTGTCACCGGTAAGATTACAGCACGAGCCCTCTGAATGATTTTCTAACTTAGAGTAGTTCAGCTCTTCCAATTTATCTTATATTCCCATGCCAGGTTAATCTTCCAGAAATAACTGCTTTGATCATGCCACTCTCTTACAAATCAGCAAGATGAAGGCCAACATTCTTAGCCTAGCATGCAAGACCTCATATCTTTCCAGGTTCACCTTTCAAGTTTCACTCCACAGACTTTACACTCATGCCAAACTGGATAATTCATCATTTGTGATGCAGACTCTGCTCCAATCTTCTCCCCCATGAGTTTCAGTGGTGGCTCAGATGGTAAAGCGTCTGTCTACAATGCGGGAGACCCAGGTTCATTTCCTGGGTTGGGAAGATCCCCTGGAGAAGGAAATGGCAATCCAATCCAGGACTATTGCCTGGAAAATCCCATGGACAGAGGAGCCTGGTAGGCTACAGTCCATGGGGTCACAAAGAATCGGACATGACTGAGTGACTTCTCTATAGTCTATATAGAAGCCTATTTAGCCCTTTTGACACCCAATCACTTTCACTTTTCACTTCCACGCATTGGAGAAGGAAATGGCAATCCACTCCAGTGTTCATGCCTGGAGAATCCCAGGGACAGAGGAGCCTGGTGGGCTGCCGTCTGTGAGGTCGCACAGAGTAGAACACGACTGAAGCAACTTAGCAGCAGCAGCAGCCACCCAATCAAATCCAGCAACTACTTAAATTCAATTTTTCTGCCAAAACTCAACTAAAATCCAGTCCCATTGGTGGCAGTTTTAAAACATGTCCTCCAATTCTTTGACACTTCTCCCACTGAGAAGTGGAGTCTAGGTCTCCTTCTTTAAGTGTGGGTTGATCTTTAGGGATTCTCTTTTACAGAAAGCAGCAGAGGGGAGGCTGCAAAATTTTCAAGGCTCCATCAGAAATGCCCATGTGCCTATTGCCTGCTTGTCTTGGAATGCCTGCTCTAGGGACAATCAGGAACCATGATGGAAGGACCTCATCTAAATACTCTGATAACAGCCCAGCTGAGCTCTAGCATAAATGCACATCAAGGAAGGAGACCTCTTTGATGTCCAGCTCACAGAGCCTTCAGGTGACTCCCCGTCAACATCCCAGCAACGAATTGCTCCACCAAGCCTTAGCCAAATTCCTGACTTCCAAGCAAATCAAAACAAATTGTTGTGTTAAGTCACTCAGTTTGGAAGGTAATTTGCTATGCAACAAGAGTAATTAGAATATTCCTATGAATCCTCTTCCTTACCTCCCAATTCTAGAGTCATCTCTCTTTTAAATTCCATAGCAATTATTCTCTATTCTCATTCATTCTGGCAATATTAATTAAGCCATCTACTAAGTCATATAGACCCATATGCTGGATACTGGGAAGCAACAGATTTTGAGGAAGACACTAATTCCTGCTCATAGGTATTTAGAGTCTGATGGAGAAAGATGAGAAAACAGGCAGTAATACATTATGCCTGTGATAAATATTTGAGCATCTATTTTGTGCAGGGCAATGTGCCACAAAGAGATGAGTTTGAAAATCTAATTTTTATAGGCTATGAGACATTGATGCAGAATTATCCTGGAAATAACTGAGTATGTGAATCTGAGGTTCTGCAGAGAGAAGTGGGCTAGAGAGTTAGATTTGGGAGTCACCTCAGATATGCAGATGACACCACCCTTATGGCAGAAACTTGATGAAAGTGAAAGAGGAGAGTGAAAAAGTTGGCTTAAAGCTCAACATTCAGAAAACAAAGATCATTGCATCTGGTCCCATTACTTCATGGGAAATAGATGGGGAAACAGTGTCAGACTTTATTTTGGGGGGGCTCCAAAATCACTGCAGATGGTGATTGCAGCCATGAAATGAAAAGACGCTTACTCCTTAGGAAAAAAGTTATGACCAACCTAGATAGTATATTCAAAAGTAGAGACATTACTTTGCCAACAAAGGTCCATCTAGTCAAGGCTATGTTTTTTCCAGTGGTCACATATGGATGTGAGAGTTGGACTGTGAAGAAAGCTGAATGCTGAAGAATTAATGCTTTTGAACTGTGGTGTTGGAGAAGACTCTTGAAAGTCCCTTGGACTGCAAGGAAATCCAACCAGTCCATTCTGAAGGAGATCAGCCCTGGGTGTTCTTTGGAAGGAATGATGCTAAAGCTGAAACCCCAGTACTTTGGCCACCTCATGCGAAGAGTTGACTCATTGGAAAAGACTCTGATGCTGGGAGGGATTGGGGGCAGGAGGAGAAGGGGACGACAGAGGATGAGATGGTTGGATGGCATCACCAACTGGATGGACGTGAGTCTGAGTGAACTCCGGGAGTTGGTGATGGACAGGGAGGCCTAGTGTGCTACGATTCATGGGGTCACAAAGAGTCAGACACGACTGAGCGACTGAACTGAACTGAACTGAACATTTGATGATAGTGAAAGCATAAGCAAGGATGAGATTCCCCAGAAACTGGGGTGGGAAGCCCCACCCAGGCAAGAACTTTAATCCAACGGAAGAGTGTCCTTCAAAGGAAAAGAAGGATCAGAGAAAAGACAAGGGAACTGAAGCTGTGAGTCCCTCAGATCAAGGTCAATGGGTATTTCAAGGATCGGCGTTGGGCATGGGGGGTGGTCAACTATGTGAAATGCTATGAGGGCCAGATAAATCAGGCCCAAGAAGCATAATGTTGATGTAGACGATAGGAATGTCTCTTACATTCATTTCATTGTGGTCTAGGATAATTACATGAAAACGCTTTCAGGTAGTAATGGTCTCTCTAAAGTTTCGTGGTCTCTGTGGGCAGGAAGAGTTTCTGTTGCAAATTTCACATAGTTACAAGACTCAGATGTAAAAAATGAAAACAATTTTTTGTTAACTGAAAGGAACTATCTGGTTCCCATTCCTGCTGATGGCAGATTTAATCTTGCCATCATTCATGCAATGTAGTTATTTCTATTTTGAAACACATTCCTTTTTCTTACTACATGTTCAAATCCAAGATTATCTGGGTTCTCAGGGGTACTGATGTTTGGTCCTGGCAGAGAGCCTGTTTCCCATTAGCGTCCACTGCATGTGCTGGCCCTGCTTGGGTGGCACTCCTTCACTCGGATTTTGAACATCAACCTATGTCTTCATCTGGGGCTTTCCTGAGGCTCAGTGGTAGAGAATCCGCCTGCCAGTGCAGGAGATATGGGTTCAATCCCTGGTGGGAGAAGTTCCCACGTGCCATGGAGCAAGTAAGCCTGGGCGCCACAACTACTGAGTCTGCATTCTGGAGCCCCGGAGCCACAGCTGTTGAGCCACGGCTCTGCAGCTACTGAAGACTACAAACCCTTGAGCCCGTGCTGCACAGCAAGGGAAGCCCCCTCCGTGAGAAGCCCTTGCACTGCACCTAGAGAGTAGCCCCTACTTGCTGCAACTATATTGAAAGCCCCCTCAGAAACGAAGACCCAGCATAGCCAAAAATAAAAATAAAAAACATTATAGAAAAAAAAACCCACAACTATTTCTTCATTGTATCCACTGCTAATGTCTGAGCCTACATAGAAGTAGGCTCAGCCTACATGGAATCAGCCCATTGTAGCCTGCTCTGTTGATCTAGGCCACCTGAGTCATCTCTGTTCCCTCTCAGGTCTGCTTCTGGCCAGTTACCTGATCCTCCGCTACAGTGACCACAGTCCTGGGAGCCCCGGACATCTCCCCAGTCATTCCCCCTCTACCTCCCAAGAACCCGTGAACATGGAGCTTCCTGAGAGTTCATGGCAGACATTCTCTACAATTTACACCTATAAAAACCCCCCACTTCTGTTATATATTTCTTATTAATATTATGTCACAATACCAATTTAGGGCATAGAACTTCATACATGAAGCCAAGTTTTCAAAATCTCTCTCAAAACCCGTTCTCTCTTAAGACCCTGAAGAGCTCTTGAAAATCAAAACTGTTTTGGCTATCAGATGACTTTCTCTGCCCTGGATTTTAATACCCTTTTTGAAGGCCAACATTGCTTTATTCTAGACTGTATTATTCACCATTTCTTGACTGAGAAATGTCATTGAGACAATAGAAAGAAAATAGGACAACTAAGATTTTTCCAGGAACAAAAAAAAATACATCATATAATATTTTTTCAAGTATTACCCAATTCTATTGATTATGCAAATAGTAAGTGATTAAATTTTGTAATTTAAAATATTTGTTGATGTTTATTTGTTATGAGAAAGGCAACTGGAATTGGCCTAACATTTGCTGTCTTTTTATAAATTGGGTGTTTCATGGTCAATCTTAAAAGGATCCTATTCCATTACTAGGACTTAAACTATAAACTTTTAATCTATAAATAGTATCAACTATCATAGCGTTGCTGGTGGTTATGGCTTTGCTGTCCCGCAAAGTGATGTCCCATAGGCATTATTAAATAAGAAATAAAGATTAGTGTGTTTTCCCCTGTAATTATCCTTCTTTGCATGAAAAGTAAAACTCTTATTAAAACAGACAAACACAAATACTTATTAATATTCCTACATAATTGCTCTGCTTAAATGGGACATATAATTAGGAGGTAATTTAAATAAATATAAGACTAAATAAATATAAAACTACATCTCCTTCTCATAATCATTGTTGTTAATCATTGCTTAATTTAATCCTGGGTTTATCCTGAATTTAAAGAGAAATAACACATCCTTTATCTTCCCCCAAATCAAACCTCCATTTTCTAGACCACTTTCCCCAACTGATACCCCTTTGAGTATTTCTGATTAAGGAATGTTTTTGTAACTGTTTGCTTTTCCAGGGTACTATTCAAGCAATTCCCTGTAAATTCTAATTCTCTTCTTTTAAGTGCATATCCTTGTCTTTTTTTCTTTTTTTTTTCTGGAATCTTAACAGAAACTGAGAGAGAGAAATGTGTATAGAGACATGTAGTACCTGAGGAAACCTAACTGTTTCATCTAGTAATCAATCCTGAATCATGACTTCATATGTAAAACTGCTTTCAAAATAGGCTAGGTTTACAAAGCAAAGCTTATCAAAAGTTACTTTTTCTAGTTAAGAGTCTTGGATTTTGAAAAAAAGAGATAAAAAATAATGTTACCCTAGTTGGGCTAACTTTCCACTAGCAGAAAAGCAAGGCAATAATTTTAGGGGTGAATACATGCCCTTGACAGTGTTTTTGTTTTTGTTTAACACGAGGAAGAGAAGATAGAGAGGTGAATGAGGAGGTAGTGAAAGTGAAGTTGTGAAGTCCCTCAGTCGTGTCCGACTCTTCGCGACCCCATGGACTGTAGCCCACCAGGCTCGTCTGTCCATGGGATTTTCTACGCAAGAATACTGGAGTGGGGTGCCATTTCCTTCTCCAGGGGATCTTCCCCACCCAGGAATCAAACCCGGGTCTCCTGGATTGCAGGCAGATGCTTTAAACTCTGAGCCACCAGAGAATGAGGAGGTAAGAGTCAATCAAATCTTAGGTAGTGACTTGCAAATATAGCAAAGTTGGGAAAATAAAGTTATTGAAAACAAAACAATGGTGGGAGAAAAGAATAAGAAAACAAAATGTTATTAAAGAAAAAAGAGAAGAAAAAAAGACTGACTCAGATTGCTTTAAGGAGAGGTTGAAGTGTTAATGTCATTAGGGGGTTGGAGGGAAGGGATAAATCAGGATATTGGGACTGACATATACATGCTACCATGTATAACACAGATAACTAATCAGGACCTACTGTATAGCACAGGGAACTCTACTCCACACTCTGTAATGAGCTATAGGGGAAAAGAACCTAAAAGTGAGTGGACATATTTATTTGTATAACAGATTCACTTTGCTGTACACCTGAAACTAAGACAATATTGCAAATCAACTATATTTCAATAAAATTTGTTTTAAAAATCTGGTCACATTACTGAGCCCACGTGCCACAGCTATTGAAGCCTCAGCACCTCAAGCCCATGCTCCACAACTAGAAAAGCCACCATGATGAGAAGCCCACACACTGCACCCAGAGTAGCCCCTCCCTGCTGCAACTAGAGAAAGCCTGTACAAAGCAGTGAAGGCCCAGTTCAGTTCAGTCACTCAGTCGTGTCCGCCAGTTCAGTATAGTCACTCAGTCGTGTCCGACTCTTTCCAACCCATAGACTACAGCACGCCAGGTTTCCCTGTCCATCACCAACTCCCGGAGCCTACTTAAACCCATCTCCATCGTGTCAGTGATGCCATCCAACCATCTCATCCTCTGTCGTCCCCTTCTCCTCCTGCCTTCTACCTTTCCGAGCATCAGGGTCTTTTTGAATGAGTTTGTTCTTTACATCTGGTGGCCAAACTATTGGAGTTTCAGCTTCAGCATCAGTCCTTCCAATGAACATCCCGGACTGATCTCCTTTAGGATGGACTGGTTGGCTCTCCTTGCAGTCCAAGGGACTCTCAAGAGTCTTCTCAAACACCACAATTCAAAAGCATCAATTCTTCCGTGCTCAGCTTTCTTTATAGTTCAACTCTCACATCCATACATGACTACTGGAAAAACCATAGCTTTGACTACATGGACCTTTGTTGCTAAAGTAATATCTCTGCTTAGGCAAACAAATAAGTAAATAAATAAATAAATAAAATTAATTTTTAAAAAATCTGGGGACATAAATCCTAATAACATTCTTAACATCTCCTCAAAAAATAATAAAGTTAATGAGGGGAAAGGAGGAAACATATGGATGATTTCAAAAGCAGAATGAAGGAAATATTGGCCCTATGGTTGGAAAAAAAAATTTTTGTTGTAGTATTTACAGCAAGTGAAGCAATTTAAAAGTAGTGTCTGGTACCTCATTTCGTCCCCTGTGAGTTATTTGTACATACTTGCTTGACACAAGCTAGGGTAGGAGGTTCATGGAGGAAGCTGGAGTGTGTTAGTGAGGAAATGGCTGACAATTTTCTGTGCAGAGAAAATTCAGCTGGATTACAAAAAGGGGAACATCTGCTGCTGGTACCTGATCTATGACATACTTAAATATTTTAGTGATGTGTTTATCACTGTGGTCTCCTTCCCATGGCTCACCGTGGGTGGGTGAGTGGTGCACCACACTCTAAACAGCGCCTTCACTGACTTTAGAAGGACCCCACTAAACAATCTGGTCCCTCGTATGGACCATCACCCTTCTGCTTTCTAGCTCCAATGCTAAAGGCACAAATGAAGTTACAGAAAATTGTATATGATTTATAAAGTAAATATGTCTCCTAGTTATTTTCAACCTTTTCTGTCTTTACCATTTGTGGAGATTAGAGATAACATTTGTTTATCCAGGAAGCATGGTAACTACTTCCTCTATTTCAGAGAGTCTTTGGCCAGAGAGTATCAGTGATGACTCCTTGTTCTCAGACAATCAAGCATAACCTAAGCTTTACTTAATTTTAACTAATTTACTTAATTTTACTAATGAAAAATGATGTGTTTGAGAACCACATTTTCAACAATGTTCTTTTCTACTTCTTATGAATCTTTGAATATTTTTTCTAATAAATTACTAAGCTAAAAATGTCAGATATGTCCAACAAAAAAACATGAAATGATACCTGCCTCACAATGGTCATTTTCCTATTATGTCTTATGAGACAAAAAATGTTCTGGGCTATTTGCTTCAAAATAATCCTCTGAGGAATGGAGATTTGGAGGTTATAAGCAAAACGAATTGGCATCTGTTGATAATTGTTGACACAGGATAATAGGATGAGGAAGTTCATTATTCTATTCTGCTTTTGTAATTAAATGTGTACATAAAGATGTTCACAGTAACAATATTTATAACGCCAAAAAGGTAGAAATAACTGGATTATTTAAGAGAATGGCTAAAAAATGATAGGTAATATATATATTTTTTAATTATCATAAAATTAACATATAGCCACTAAAGAAAAATCATGTTTTCAATGAATATTTAATGACATGGAATAATGTTCACAATCTGCTAAGTGAAAAATCTGAGTGGAAATCCATATGTACAAGTATGATATCCATTTTTTAACATATAAATGCTTGGGATGAAACTCCCCAGGCTGGCCCAATTCTAACTTTCATCCTAAAAAGGTAATAAGAAATGCATAAAAAAGAGTTGTGTATACAGGTGCTCATTATAGAGTTTATTATAATTTTTAAAATAATAGATAATTTAGAAACTGGTCAATTTAATGTGAGCTTCCCTGGTGGCTCAGTGGTAAAGAATCTGCCTGCCAATACAGGAAACATGGGCTTGATCCCTGGATTGGCAAGATCCCCTGAAGAAGAAAATGCAACCCATTCCAGTATTCTTGCCTGGGAAATCCCATGGACAGAAGAGTCTGGTAGGCTACAGTCCATGGGGTCGAAAAGAGTCAGACATGACTCAGCGACTAAACAACAGCAATGTACAATGTACCATGACCTTTTTGAAGATATTTCATGAAATTGGAAAATGATGTCAAGTTAAATAGCACAATACCAAGGTGGCTCAGTGGTAAAGAATCTGTCTGCCAATACAGGAAACATGGGCTTGATCCCTGGATTGGCAAGATCCCCTGAAGAAGAAAATGCAACCCATTCCAGTATTCTTGCCTGGGAAATCCCATGGACAGAAGAGCCTGGTAGGCTACAGTCCATGGGGTCAAAAAGAGTCAGACATGACTCAGCGACTAAACAACAGCAATGTACAATGTACCATGACCTTTTTGAAGATATTTCATGAAATTGGAAAATGATGTCAAGTTAAATAGCACAATACCAAACTCTATATAGATAGCATTATGCACGTTTATTGAAAAAGAAGAAAAATCAATTTATAACTTGGTAATAAGGAATTTTAAATATTTAAGTATAGGACCAACAACTGAAGCAGAAGGTAATTTTCTGGGTTAGACTCAGCCTTGGGTTAGAACTAAGTCACAGATAAAAACAGCACTCCTACAGATTTCCAAGTTCTTTTCTAAAACACATGAGACCAATCAAATTAGATTCTCTGGTCCAGGTTTTACAGCAAACTCTCTCTTGGGCAATGAAGCATTTCTGATAAAAGCTCTTTTGTCCCTAAAAGCTCTCAACCCTAGGCTGAAGTTTCCTGTCTTGTGATAGATATTTTGATGACCAATGAAACATCCACTTCTTTCTTAAGCCCCACAGCAACTCCTCCCAGGTAAGGTACCTTCCCAATCTTCATTTCTAGGATTGATATGAGAGACCTACAGATGTGGCCCTGGGTCTTAACTCCCACACCTCTACTCCACTGGAGATGGGAGCTACTCTCAGTGGGCATTTCCTTTTCCTGGCTTTGTGTAGTTAGGAAATAGACCTAAATGGGTCAGTACATCAAGAGTTCAGTTCAGTTCAGTTCAGTCGCTGAGTCGTGTCCGACTCTTTGTGACCCCATGAATCGCAGCACACCAGGCCTCCCTGTCCATCACCAACTCCCGGANTCCAGCATAAGACTTTTGACATTCTCTTTAGAGTGCTTCCCATGCTAATTCATTTGGAACAGGAGAACCTAAAGCAAGATTATGCCCTGAATGCTTGCCCTTTTATCAACTTTGCTCAGCAGCTGCACTCATCCAGTAACCTTCCATTCTTGTTCATAGCAAGATACGGTGACAGGAAACAATAATTCAAGTAACGTGTTACTTCTAGAGGGAAAAGAAAGTGAAAGTGAAGTTGCTCAGTTGTGTCTGACTCTGTGACTCTATGGACTATAGCCCACCAGGCTCCTCAGTCCATGGAATTCTCTAGGCAAGAGTACTGGAGTGGGTTGCCATTTCCTTCTCCAGGGGATCTTCCTGACCCAGGGATCAAACCTGGGTCTTCTGCATTGCAGGCAGATTCTTTACTGTCTGAGCCACAGGGAAGCCCAGAAAATAGGTAGTGTAGTAGTGTTAGTCATTCAGTTGTGTCCAACTCCTTGCCATCCCATGGACTGTAGCCCATCAAGCTACATGTCCATGGAATTCTCCAGGCAAGAATACTGGAGTGGCTAGCTATTCCCTTCTCCAGGGGATCTTCCCCACCCAGGGATAGAACCCAGGTCTACTACCTTGTGGGCAGATTCTTTACCCTCTGAGCCACCAGGGAAGCCCCAGTCATTCCTAAAACCACCCTTCTAAACACACACACACACACACACACACATACCCCTCAAATAATCCCTAATATAAAAATAGCTCTTAAAAATCAACTCATGAAAAATCCATTAACTTCCAAAAGAAAATTTGGTAAGGGGCATAAAGAGGTACTTTGGATGTAGTCTACTAGGCTACTCTGCTATGAAATTTTCCAGGCAAGGATACTGGAATGGGCTGCCATTTCCTTTTCCATGGGGATCTTCCCAACCCAGGGATTGAACCTGGGTCTCCTGCATTGCAGGCAGATTCTTTACCATCTGAGCCACTAGGGAAGCCCTTAATTATACTAAAGAAGAACCCCAAAGACCAACACATGCAAAAAAGAATATTCAGTCTCTCTGGTAATTAAATACAGATCAATTAATCCACAGTTAAATATATGACTTTCTTATCATTTTGGTATCTTTTACTAAATGATAATATTTAATGCAAGGATACTGGAATGGGCTGCCATTTCCTTTTCCATGGGGATCTTCCCAACCCAGGGATTGAACCTGGGTCTCCTGCATTGCAGGCAGATTCTTTACCATCTGAGCCACTAGGGAAGCCCTTAATTATACTAAAGAAGAACCCCAAAGACCAACACATGCAAAAAAGAATATTCAGTCTCTCTGGTAATTAAATACAGATCAATTAATCCACAGTTAAATATATGACTTTCTTATCATTTTGGTATCTTTTACTAAATGATAATATTTAATAGCAAGAGAGTAGCATATGGGTACCATAATGTTCTTGGGTGTTGGTTTAAAGTTGATGTAAGGAGATCCAACCAGTCCATTCTGAAGGAGATCAGCCCTGGGATTTCTTTGGAAGGAATGATGCTAAAGCTGAAGCTCCAGTACTCTGGCCACCTCATGAGAAGAGTTGACTCATTGGAAAAGACCCTGATGCTAGGAGTGATTGGGGGCAGGAGGAGAAGGGGATGACCGAGGATGAGGTGGCTGGATGGCATCACTGACTCGATGGACGTGAGTCTGAGTGACCTCCAGGAGTTGGTGATGGACAGGGAGGCCTGGCATGCTGCGATTCATGGGGTTGCAAAGAGTCGGACACGACTGAGTGACTGAACTGAACTGAACTGGAAAGTAATTCAGTAATATGTATCAAGAAATATCAAGAGGTTTTTTTTTTCTTTTACCTAGTGGTTTATTAACAATTTCTAGGAATCTGATACAAGAATCAGCAATGTTGACAAAGATTTTGGTATAAGTTTGTTCATTGCAATATTATTTATAGTGATAAGGAATCAGATACACTCTTCCTGCTCAGTAATGAGACTAGTTAAATTGGGCATACTTATAAAGGGGGCTTCCCTGGTGGCTCAGATGGTAAAGCGTCTCCCTGCAATGCGGGAGACCCGGGTTCAATTCCTGGGTCAGGAAGATCCCCTAGAGAAGGAAATGGCAATCCACTCCAGCACTCTTGCCTGGAAAATCCCATGGACGGAGGAGCCTGAGAGGCTACAGTCCATGGGGTCACAAAGAGTCAGACACGACTGAGTGACTTCACTTTCTTTCCCTTTCTTTCTATACTATGAAATAGTATACAGCCATAAAAACTATCATATTTTTAAGCTAGCCTCTACTAATCTTTTGACTATCTGCTCACTTCTAGAAAATCTCTTCAGATAGGTGCTGCTCTCTCATTTTCTATTCCATGTTATACTACTTACCTCATTTCATTGTAGTTGCTTTTTAATCACATGTCTTCTTAATCAACCACAAACACCAAGAGGAAAAGGGCCATGTCTGGTTTTTAATTAGATATATCCCAAGTGCCTGGAAAAATACCTGACGCATTGTAAGCACTAAAACAAATAGTTGCTAAGTAAATATTAACAATTTGAGAAAACGGTCATGATAAAACTTCTGGTAAAGAAAACAAAATACAAAAATATGTATAAAATCTGATCCAAACTCAGAAGAAGATAAAGAAGAGATATTGTGTGTGTGTGTATAATCACATGAAGGCCTCCCAGGTGGCTCAGTGGTAAAGAATCTGCCTGCCAATGCAGGAGACATGGCTTTAATCCCTGGCTCAGAAAGAGCCCTTGGAGAAGGAAATGGCAGCCCATTTCAGTATTCTTGCCTGGGAAGGCTCATGGACAGAGGAGCCTGGAGACTTAGCGCTAAACAACAACAATATAATC
>SJXQ01005779.1:0-14354 GCA_006408695.1 Aepyceros melampus
TGGAGAAAAAGTGCATTTGAAATTTGGGTGATGTTTAGGAAGAAAGGTTCTAATTGTCACACATTCAATTTATAATACTAGTGAGATGGTCAAGTGAAGATTTAAAAGAAATTGGTTGTATTTGTCTAGAAGAAGGTCTTTCAAGGAAAAACAAAGTTTAAATGGTATTTGAAGTCATGAGAATGGACAATATAATCAATGAAAGTGAAGTAAGACACAAGTAAGAAGTGATCAAGGGCTTCCCAGGTGGCCCAGTGGTAAAGAATCAGCCTACAAATACAGGAGACACAGGAGATGTGGGTTTAATCTCTGGGTCAGGAAGATCCCCCAGAGGAGGAAATGGTAACCTGTTCCAGTATTTCCTGCCTGGAAGATCCCATGGACAGAGGAGTTTGGCGGGCTGCAGTCCATAGGGTTGCACAGAACAACTGAGCATACACGTTAAGAAGTGATTGGGCTTCCCTGGTGGCTCAGATGGTAAAGAATCTGCCTGAGATGCTGGAGACCTGGGTTTAATCCCTGGGTTGGGAAGATCCCCTGGAGAAGGGAATGACAACCCATTCTAGTATTCTTGCCTGGAGACTCCCATGGACAGAGGAGCTTGGTGGGCTTCAGTCCATAAGATCACAAAGAGTCAGACACAACGGAGTGACTGACACACACAAGAAGTGATCAGGAATGAGAGAGAAGACACAAAGAGAGCCAAGACCAATGAAGACATACTGAATATCAATGTTTAGAAGATAGATCGAGTATGAGAAGCTTCCAAAAGAAACTGAAATGGAGTGGCTGGAAAGGCAGAGGAAAATCAGAAGGACTGATAATTGTGGAATCGAAAGGAGAAAAATATTTCTAGCAGGAAGAAGCTGATGATAAATGGCCTGACATAAGGACTGGAGAATGTATGTTTGGCTTAGGAACACAGAGGAAAGTCATTTATGAGCTAATTGAGTGACTAACACACACAAGAAGTGATCAGGAATGAGAGAGAAGACACAAAGAGAGCCAAGACCAATGAAGACATACTGAATATCAATGTTTAGAAGATAGATCGAGTATGAGAAGCTTCCAAAAGAAACTGAAATGGAGTGGCTGGAAAGGCAGAGGAAAATCAGAAGGACTGATAATTGTGGAATCAAAAGGAGAAAAATATTTCTAGCAGGAAGAAGCTGATGATAAATGGCCTGACATAAGGACTGGAGAATGTATGTTTGGCTTAGGAACACAGAGGAAAGTCATTTATGAGCTAATAAGCAAGAGCAAGTGTAGTTGAATGGTGGGAACAGATGCCAGGATGGAACCACCTGGCAGGAAATATGAAGTGTGGACATGAAGACTGCTTGCAAAGACATTCTTTAGATAAAAGTTGTTAGAAGGAAAGAGGGTTCAGCACATCCTCTTAAGAGGCCCGGATGGCTCAAGGAGCCTTTTTACTATTGCTGTGCTGTTTATTATTTGTTTGCTTTTAACAGGAGAGATGGTAACACATCTGAGTGCTTAGAGCAAGTGTCTAGGTAGTAATGAGAATTTGAGGATATTACCAAAGAGTGGAGAAAGCCTAGAAACAGCTGGGCAAAGGCAGGACAAAAAGTTCCAAGGCAATACACACACACACACACACACACACACAATTTCTAAGAAAAGAGTATCTGGTGAGAAGTGAAGGACACACTGTTCATAGCCATAGTTGCCAAATGTGCCAGGGCCACACTAATTTACTTATTTAAATCAGCTCAACCCGTGCACCACATTAGAATGGAAGTTCTATTTAGCCAGGATTTTTCTACACTCTGTTCTTTGTTGTGTTTCTGGTGCCTAGAACTGTGCTTGGCACATAGTATGTCCTCCATGAATATTTGTTGAATAACTGAAAAAATTAGGTTTGGTTGTTCCAACTGTGTAGGCAAAGAGATGGAATACTAAAGAGGTTGACTAACTTGCCCAGCCACAAAGGCAACAAGTAAGAACAGCTGTATTTGCACCTAATCTAGGATTTTGAATAACATGTGAAGTGGTCCCTCTTTTAAAATCATATTAGATGAAACAGATTTTTTTTAGAATTCTTGTGTTGTCACACATTACTTCTCTAATGTAAAAAGACTTTCAGTTATTAGAATCAGATTTATCAGAGTTTTAAGAAAGTATTGATGTTAATGGAGAAGGCAATGGCACCCCACTCCAGTACTCTTGCCTGGAAAATCCCATGGACGGAGGAGCCTGGTAGGCTGCAGTCTATGGGGTCGCTGAGGGTCAGACACGACTAAGCGACTTCTCTTTCACTTTTCACTTTCATGCATTGGAGAAGGAAACGGCAACCCACTCCAGTGTTCTTGCCTGGAGAATCCCAGGGACGGGGGAGCCTGGTGGGCTGCCGTCTATGGGGTCACACAGAGTCGGACACGACTGAAGTGACTTAGCAGCAGCAGCAGCAGCATTGATGTTAATGTCTGTCCAACATTAGTTTGATTATCTATGAAGGGAAGGTGTTACTAAGCCATCCAGGCCCTTATTCCAAATGCTACCAGCAAGTATATACCCGGCCTCTTTTCCCTTCAGACCATGGACTATGCTACATTCAGGCATCCCATGTGCTTAGCTGTGGATGTACTTTCTCCTCTCTCAGTCCAGGCCTTCTAGATACCTTTGCCTCCATCTGTTTACTTGTACCCATAATAATTGTTGTCTTTATTTTGCCCTTTCTCTTTCTAGCTCTTCCCCAACTACTATATCCCAGATTACATCCAATTTTTCAAAGAAGCTGACATCTTATAAAATGGTAAACTCCTAGGACCCCAGAAAACCAGAGATTCTATCATACTGAGAACAGCCTTGATCATTCCCTACACTTTAAATGTGAGCTTTGAGAGGCAGAATCAAAGCAGTTCTTGAAACATGCAGATAGCCATGTTAGCAGAGGACAAAAAGAGAGGAAAGTAGTTCNTTTCTCTTTCTAGCTCTTCCCAACTACTATATCCCAGATTACATCCAATTTTTCAAAGAAGCTGACATCTTATAAAATGGTAAACTCCTAGGACCCCAGAAAACCAGAGATTCTATCATACTGAGCAACAGCCTTGATCATTCCCTACACTTTAAATGTGAGCTTTGAGAGGCAGAATCAAAGCAGTTCTTGAAACATGCAGATAGCCATGTCAGCAGAGGACAAAAAGAGAGGAAAGTAGTTCAAAGTACAAAGAAGACAGTCAATGAAATGTGAGCCCTCCTGATAAAACAAGAAGAAAAATATTTCCTTTAAACATGCTGGGCTTATTTTTACTGAGGAAAGTTTGGAATTCTAAATATTATTTATAGTTTATATGATTATGTGAAGATTAATTCTATAGCAAACTGTATTAATTCTCATTCTCAAATGAGAGTTCAGTTCTCAAACAGTTGTTTTTCATTTTGATAAAGGTGCATTAGAGACTTCTTCAGGTATTACACGCAGAAATACCTTTGGCAGGCTTGTCTCCAACTGACTCCTGAAGTCAAGATACTTACGGTAGTCTCATGGACCATGTAAATAGTAACCTTACAAAATTCTGCATGACAGAGTCTTATTTCTACCTGGACGTACAATGGGCCTCTATAGACTTTCTTAATCCTCTGTTTCTGAGATAGTAAAAATGGACTCTGCTTATTTCTCCCTGTTGTCTGAACTCTGTGTTTTTAAGACCTCTTATAATGGCCATACCTCCCACTCCTAGGAATTACTGTTGTGATGCTCATTTGATAAAGTTTTACAAATGAAAGTTCTCAGAGAATCCGGAAAGGAGAAAAAACTGCTTCCTTCCTCCCATCTTAGCTTTACTGAAATATAATTGACAAGTAAAAATTATATATATTTAAGGCATATAATGTGATGATATGTAATACATACACATTGTGAACTAATTACCACAATCAAGTTAATTAACACATCTATCACCTCATAGTTACTCTTTTTTCTCTCCAGCGGTGAGAAACTCAAGAGCTACTCTTCAGCAAATTTTAAGTATACAGTAAAGTACTGTTAAAGTAGTCCCCATGCTGTATATTAGATCCTCAGAAATTATTCATCTTATAATTGACAGTTTGTACATTTTCACCAAAAGATGCTTACTCTTAAAAAAGTAATTTCTTCATAGTTTCCAGACTAGACCTTACAAATTTTACAGTTTTTGCGCTCTTGTGCTTCAATCTTTGATCACCAAATTATCTGAAAGAGGATTCAGTTGCATTTCTAATTCAGAGATTTCAAGATGGTTAAATCCCTAGAGCTGTATGAAATTCTATTATATGGCTTCTTCTGCCTAGTTTCCGATATGATCTAATGGCTCTGTGTGTGTGTGTGTGTGTGTGTGTGTGTTGATTGTGAAGTAGATCATCTTTAAGAGGAAACCCAAGGCTACTGGTTTTTATGACATATTTGCATAAGCTGGTATAAATTCACCCCTGAATAATTTGGCTGATGAGAGAAGAAAAACAACACATTTCTTCAAGTGAACAGACATCCATGCATAGATACCTTGTTGAGGCAAGGTCATGGTAGGATGTGATATGCATACCTCTGTAGGGAAATATACCTATTTCACCATGAAAACTTGGTGTATGAAATCCCCTAAGACATAGGACACTAGAGAGAAACAGAAGGAGATCAGGAGATTTGATGTTAGAGCCTTGGAGATATTAGGATTACACTTCTAAAATAGTGCATTATACAATTTTCAGGAAAAGCTTTGTAATTATGACAGACTCAAGTATAAAATTTTGGAGGTGGGCAATACTGACTCCTATGGGGTATATGGACACAGTTGGAGAATGTTTTCTGCCTGCCAGAGAAAAATTATATCTTCATTTAAAGTTGAAAGAACACCTAGGTTCCTACCTGACTAGATTCTAGAGAGGTCAGTTCAAATATCAAAACAACACATATTTCCCTTGCTTTCAAATTTTGGCAACATAATCGGTAGCCAGACAAAATATTAGTTCTTTTTTAGCCAGAGACAGTAGCATAAAGAAGAGTATGGGTAGTTCTGTTATAATGCCAATGTCTGCACTATTGGAAAACCTTCCATTCTACAAAATTGAACACTAAAAATAACAAGGCCCATGAGGAAAATAAAACAAGAGGAGACCACTCAAAACTTGGAATTTGAAGAGCAGAGCACTAAAAAAAAATAAAGTTACCATCCTAAACACACACACACACACACACACACACACACACACACACACACCATGGTATCATTAACACACTAATAGCATTTGTACCCACCTTCAAAGTAAGTTGGTTATTGTTAGTCCTAAGTCCTGGAGCTCCTACTTGTTCCTTTGAGATGTCAGTTTTCCAAAATGAATTATTTTTCTCAAAACTAAAAATCTGATCTACTGTTTAGACTTTTTCATTAATCCATTGTTTTGATACAGGGATTGATGTCTTTGCAGTTTCTTAATCTGGATTGACAGCTCCACCAGTGAGTTTAACATAGTTGCACACCTAGAGATGGTCTGTTTTCCTTTTTTTAAAAAAATTATTTTTAATTTTGGGGAAATTGCTTTATAACGCTGTGTTGTCTTCTGCCATACAACATGAATCAGCCATAATTATAAGTGTTTCCTCCCTCTTGAGTCTCCCTCCCCTCCTCCATCCCACCTCTCTGGGTCATCACCATAGAGTTGTCCTTGAAACACCAAAGGAAAAGCCTTCTGTAGCTTTTAAAAAAGCTTTTAAGCTTTTTTTCCTGAAGATCTTCCTGTGTTGCTGTGATTTTTCTTTAATTGTGACAAAACTTGCTTGGGATAACTTTAAAACATTAAGCCACTGGCAACCTACATAAGAACCAAGATTACTTCTGATGTTTTAAGAACATCTTTCTCTTTACCAGTCATCCATGGAATAATTTACATCAAAGAATTGGCCATTTTACAAAAACAAATCCTCCTAATTCATGTGCTGTGTAAGGTTCCTACATCATGTTGTGAATGCCAGATTAGTCTCTATAAACCTCTGTCTCCTTGGCTCTATTCCGAACTTGACTCATCATAATCCATGCCAGAGTTTTACAATAATAATACAATAAACAAGATTTTGCATGTTGACTAGCAGTGTAGAGTTGCTATGCCTGGTGGAGGTGGACTTTAAGGAAGGACGAGGTAATATCTTGGAGAAGAAGAAAGAAACAAAACCACCTCTGTAAGTAGTTCTAACATAGTTTTAACTGTGATGGTATATTTGACACCAAATAACTGCACTGTTTCTTTTCCAGCTAAACGTTTCATCCTTTCTTCTTTCCCTCTTTCTTTCCTTGCTTTCAGGCCTCCATTTTTTAATCTAATGTTTTCTTTTATCTGTGTCATTTTTTTCTGTATGTACTACACATCAAGTATCTACCATGTGGGAGGAACACTGCTGAAATAATGGCAAAAACAGGGTTTAGCGTGTTGTGGGAAGATGTACATTAAACACGTAACTACACAAGCAAACTAACAGGTGGTAAGTATTACCAAGAAGAGGCTCTATAAGTGACTGTCAGAGGAGGAACACGTCTTAGATAGGTCATCTAGGCTTCCCTGAGGAAATCAACTCAGAAAAATGAGTGGGGTTAATGAGGCTACAGGGCTTCCCAGGTGGCGCTAGTGGTAAAGAATCCGTCTGCCAATACAGGAGATGTGAAAGACACAGGTTTGATCCCTTGGTTGGGAAGATCCCCTGGGGGCGGGGATGGCAACCCACTCCAGTATTCTTGCCTGGGGGATCCTGTGGACAGAGGAGCCTGGTGGGCTACTGTCCATAGGGTCGCAAAGAGTAGAACATGACAGAAGTGATTTAGCACACACACAATGAGGACTTCCTACCAGAGGGAACTTGTGTGCAATGACCTTGCAGCGCTGGTGAGGACAGTGCTTATGAGGAACCGAATGAGGGACAGTGGGGTTGGATGACAAGAGTGCATGGAGAGGACTCAGGGTAAAGATGAATACTGTGGGGCCTCTCTAGCTTGGGGTAAGATAAAGATCTTCAACTCCAGAGAAACAGGAACCACTGAAATGTTTCAAACCATGAAATTATGATGTGATCAGATTTTCATTTTGAAAATATGTCTCTGATCATAACATAATCAGACCAATATATCATTTTTGTGCTTGCTGCAATTTTGCATCTTTAAAATATCTCTGTAAGGAAAGAGCAACCCTGATGTTGACATCCTTAATTCCATTTTGCAGGTAGACAGACTGAGGCACAAAGAAGGAACCATCCTTTGCCTCATTAGGCCTGCTTTGCTCTTCACATTTTTTTCTGTCATGTGGGGTGACAGGATAGCTGTGAAGCAAAGCATATACATATAATCATTTGACACTTCTTTAAACAGAGGCCCCTGAGTCCCTCATTTTCTCTACTTCCAATTCAGTAAATGGCTTTTACTCCTGCCTGAGCTCTCATTTACAAACTACTTCTGTTTCTGTTTTACTGGAGGTATTTATAGGTTTTTCTGTCACATTAAACACACATCTTTAGGGATCTATCACCAAAAAGGGAATTTTGAAAAGACCACTAGAATTAGCAAAAGTGAAAAAGAAGTTGGAGTTTTGGCAGTAAATTATCTACCTGAGGCTACATTGGCTCATTTCCTTGGCAGCCATGCTTATTATGAAAAGTTTTCATAAATAATTCAAGCCTCCCACTTATATTCTCCATAGTTCCTCTTAGGGAGACAACACAGTGGTTTTGTTGTTGTTGTTGTTTTGTTTTGTTTGTCACACCACTCTACCTGTGAGATCTTAGTTTTCTGACCAGGGATAGAACCCAGGCTTGTGGAAGTGGAAGCATAGAGCCCTAACCACTGGACCACCAGGGACTTCCCTACAGTGTGCTTCTTTATTGAAGGGTTTCTGGCTCAGCAAGTCATACTCTCACCCCTCCACATTTGCTCAAACCATTAAGGCAGAGTATTAAGAGCTCCAGCAGTATGCTAGGTATTGTGTGAACGCTGAAGAAATACTAGATACTTCCCAGTAAATTTTACATTCAATTTGCCACCTGAGTTTCTGCCCCGAACCTCCTTTTATGATACGTTCTTTCTCTTAGAAGCAGGGTTGCTCTGAGAGGGCGCCATCTTAACAACGAATGGTTTCTGTACAAACAGCAGTTAACAGTCCACTTGGCATGCAGTGGCTGCAGCAAAACTGCTTGAGGTAAAAGTGTGAAAGCTGGATCCCAGGCCAGAAGCAAGAAACTGAAGGGGAAGGTACCAGCTGTAAGCTTTCCACTTGTCTAGCAGACTGTATTTTTAGCGTCAAGAGGCAGTGGCTGGTGAGAAGGAACTGCATTTTTACAAAACGTTTGAAGCTATAGTTCTCTTCAGTCTTTCAGTTCAATTCAGTTCAGTCATACAGTCGTGTCCGACTCTTTGCAACCCCATGGACTGCAGCACGCCAGGCTTCCCTGTCCATCACCAACTCCCAGAGCTTGCTCAAACTCATGTCCATTGAGTCAGTGATGCCATCCATTCATCTCATCCTCTGTCGTCCCCTCAGTCTTTAGTTATGATTAGATCTTCAAAACTCCCAGAATAATAAATGGGCATCATATAAACTTACCTAGGGTTAATCACTTTGAATATGAAATGTGATCATAGTCGGGTTGGTTTGATGATATGAAAACACAAACCAAAACCACAGTTTATCAGGTCAGGGCTCAGCGAGGTCTTCATTGCACACAAACACACATTCCTGGCAATGATGCCCAGACACTGAAATGCTTAGTAGGCTATGAATAATGGACAGACCTGGGTAGAGAATGAGCAGGTTTGGGAACATTTTACAACTTTGAAAAGTTACTCCTTCTCCTCTGAGACACTCAATGACTTGGACATTGGCATGGAGACAGAAGGAAGATAGAATAGAGGTAAAGGAATTGAATGAAAGGAGAACAGGAAGAGAAAGTCCAAAAACAGAAACGATTAAAGGGAAAGGAAACTAATCAAAGGGATGCTTCCTAAAGCGGGTAAGAATATGAGGGACTGAGACCATGGAAGACACCACAATAATTTTGACTGGGACCAACCAAGAGTGTTTATTGGTCTGAACATGCTATTTATATTTACGGTGTATGCTTGTAATCTGTTTCTAAATATAAACTATTTAATCCTTCTTAAAATGAGGTACAGTAAACATAAATAAAAGCATGCCTAAAATGATTAGAATGTTAAGCTATACCAAAAAAGGGGGGGGGACAAATAAAAATAAAAGATTCAAGAAATGAAATGAGAAGAGGCTTCGGTAAACGTCCTATTGCATAACTATATACTTAGCTTTGGATTCTGTTTTATAAGGCAAAGGGAAAAGTGATATAGTACTGTTGAGTTAAAACTGCAAGAACAATCAACACAACAAAACAGTCTAAAATTTTAGCAGAACATTAATGCTTTTTTTTTCTGGTCCTGAAAAATTTATGCAGCAGATAAAATAAAGGGCAATGTTTTCATTTTTTTTTTTAAAAAAAGAAAGGAAGGAAGGAAAAGGAATCTTGTGAAACTGTTTTCTATGTATATAGCATCTTATAATTTATGCATTTGTTGTTGTTCAGTCACTAAGTCGTATCCAATTCTTTGCAACCCCATGGACTGCAGCACACCAGTCTTCCTTGTCATTCACTATCTCCCAGAGTTTGCTCAAATCAGTCACTATTGAGTCAGTAATGCTATCTAACCATCTCATCTTCTGCCACCCTCTTCTCCTTTACCTTCAATATTTTCTAGCATCAGGGTCTTTTCTAATGAGTCAGCTCTTCCCATCAGGAAACCAAAGTATTAGAGCTTCAGCATCAGTCCTTCCAATGAATATTCAGGTTTGTTTTCCTTTAGGATTGATTGGTTTGATCTCCTTGCTGTCCAAGGGACTCTCAAGAGTCTTCTCCAACACCACAATTTGAAAGCATCATTTCTTCACTGCTCAGTCTTTTTTATGGTCCAGCTGTCACATCTGTACATGACTACTGGAACAACCATAGCTTTGACTATATAGACCTTTGTTAGCAAAGTGCTCTCTCTGCTTTTAATACAATGTCTAGGTGTGTCATAACTTTCCTTCCAAGGAGTAAGCAACTTCTAATTTCATGCTGTAATCACTATCTCAGTGATTTTGGAGCCCAAGAGAATAAAATCTGTCACTTTTTATGCTTTTTCACCTTCTATTTGCTATGAAGTGATGGGACCAGATGTCATGATCTTAGTTTTTTGAATGCTGAGTTTTAAGCCAGAATTTTTACTCTCCTCTTTAACCCTCATTAGGAGGCTTAGTTCCTCTTCACTTTTTGCAATTAGAGTGGTATCATCTGCATATCTGAGGTTGTTGATAATTCTCCTGGCAATCCTGATTCCATCTTGTAACTTATCCAGCCTGGCATTTTGCATGATGTACTCTGCATATCATATAAGTTAAATAAACGGGGTGACAATATACAGCCTTGACGTACTCCTTTCCCAATTTTGAACCAATCTGTTGTTCCATGTCCAGATCTAACTGTTGCTTCTTGACTCACATACAGATTTCTCAGGAGACAGGTAAGGTAGTCTGGTGTTCCCATCTCTTTTAGAATTTTCCACAGTTTATTGTGATCCACACAATCAGAGGCTTTCATGTAGTCAGTGAAACAGAAGTAGATGTTTTTCTGGAATTCCCTTGCTTTTTGTATGATCCAATGAATGTTAGCTATTTGATCTCTGGTTCCTCTGCCTTTTCTAAATCCAACTTCTACATCTGGAAGCTCTCGGTTCAAGTACTGTGGAAGCCTACCTTGAAGGATTTTGAGCATAACCTTACTAGCATGAGAAATACACACAGTTGTATGGTAGTTTGAACATTCTTTGGCATTCCCCTTCTTTGGGATTAGAATGAAAACTGACCTTTTTCAGTCCTGTTCCACTGCTGAGTTTTCCAAATTTGTGCATATATTGAGTGTAGCACTTCAATACCATCATCTTTTAGGATTTGAAACAGCTCAGTTAGAATTCCATCACCTCCACTAGCTTTGTTTGCAGTATGCTTTCACTTGACTTCACACACCAGGATGTCTGGTTCTAGTTGAGTGACCACACTATGAGTCTTTCCAGGTCATTAAGACTTTTTAAGCATAGTTCTGTGTATTATTGCTACTCTTCTTAATCAGTTCTGTCTGTTAGATTCTTACCATTTCAGTCCTTTATCATGCTCATCCTTACATGAACTGCTCCCTTGATACCTCCAGTTTGCTTGAAGAGATCTCTAGTCTTTCCGATTATATTGTTTTCCTCTACTTCTTTGCATTTTTCATTTAAGAAGGGCTTCTTATCTCTCTTTGCTATTCTCTGTAACTCTGCCTTCAGTTAGGTATATCTTTCCCTTTCTCCCTTGCTTTTAGCTTCTCTTCTTTCCTCAGCTATTTGTAAAGCCTCCACAGACAATTCACAGTTTAAATCCTCTATAAGTCCTATGACTTATATAGGAAACACAAAATGATGATTTTACAGACAAAATTTGCAAATATAACACTTTTTGTAAAATTGGTGGACTCAAGTTTTCTGACTCCTAATTCAATTCTGTTTCTTTGAAAAAGTTTTGAGTTGAAGGTAAACTATTAAACTAGTAATTCTACTTGTTGAATTGACTCAAAATTAACTGACTTTTTCATAAATATGGAGAAAACCATAATTAGAAAAGATATAGGCACCCCAGTGTTCATTGCAACACTATTTACAATAGCTAAGACATTGAAACAATCTAAATGTCCTGTCCTCTCCAGACAGCCATTTTGCTTTTTTTCATTTCTTTGCCATGGGGATGGTCTTGATCCCTGTCTCCTGTACAATGTCACGAATCTCATTCCATAGTTCAGCAGGCACTCTATCTATCAGATCTAGACCCTTAAATCTATTTCTCACTTCCACCGTATAATCATAAGGGATTTGATTTAGGTCATACCTGAATGGTCTAGTGGTGTTGCCCACTTTCTTCAATTTAAGTCTGAATTTGGCAGTAAGGAGCTCATGATCTGAGCCACAGTCAGCTCCCGGTCTTGTCTTTGTTGACTGTATAGAGCTTCTCCATCTTTGGCTGCAAAGAATATAATCAATCTGATTTCGGTGTTGACCATCTGGTGATGTCCATGTGTAGAGTCTTCTCTTGTGTTGTTGGAAGAGGGTGTTTGCTATGACCAGTGCATTTTCTTGGCAAAACTCTATTAGTCTTTGGCCTGCTTCATTCCGCATTCCAAGGCCAAATTTGCCTGTTACTCCAGGTGTTTCTTGACTTCCTACTTTTGCATTCCAGTCCCCTATAATGAAAAGGACATCTTTTTTGGGTGTTAGTTCTAAAAGATCTTGTAGGTCTTCATAAAACCGTTCAACTTCAGCTTCTTCAGCATTACTGGTTGGGGCATAGATTTGGATAATTGTGATATTGAATGGTTTGCCTTGGAGACGAACAGAGATCATTCTGTCATTTTTGAGATTGCATCCAAGTACTGCATTTCGGACTCTTTTGTTGACCATGATGGCTACTCCATTTCTTCTGAGGGATTCCTGCCCGCAGTAGTAGATATAATGGTCATCTGAGTTAAATTCACCCATTCCAGTCCATTTTAGTTCGCTGATTCCTAGAATGTCAACGTTCACCCTTGCCATCTCTTGTTTGACCACTTCCAATTTGCCTTGATTCATGGACCTGACATTTCAAGTTCCTATGCAATACTGCTCTTTACAGCATTGGATCTTGCTTCTATCACCAGTCACATCCATAACTGGGGATTGTTTTTGCTTTGGCTCCATCCCTTCATTCTTTCTGGAGTTATTTCTCCATTGATCTCCAGTAGCATATGGGGCACCTAATGACCTGGGGAGTTCCTCTTTTGGTATCCTATCATTTGGCCTTTTCATACTGTTCATGGGGTTCTCAAGGCAAGAATACTGAGTGGCTTGTCATTCCCTTCTCCAGTGGACCACATTCTGTCAGACCTCTCCACCATGACCCGCCTGTCTTGGGTTGCCCTGCAGGCATGGCTTGGTTTCATTGAGTTAGACAAGGGTGTGGTCCTAGTGTGATTAGATTGACTAGTTTTCTGTGAGTATGGTTTCAGTGTGTCTGCCCTCTGATTCCCTCTTGCAATACCTACCATCTTACTTGAGTTTCTCTTACTTTGGGCATGGGGTATGTCTTCACGGCTGTTCCAGCAAAGCACAGCGGCTGCTCCTTACCTTGGATGAGGGGTATCTCCTTACCACCACCGTTCCTGACCATTAACGTAGGATAGCTCCTCTAGGCCCTCCTGTGCCTGCCCAGCCACCACTCCTCGGGTTGCTCCTCCCGGCTGCTGGCCCTGGCCTCGGGCGTGGGTGGCTCCTCCCAGCTGCCACCCCTGGCTTCGGGGGCAAGGTGTCTTCTCCCCACCGCCCCAGACCTCAGACGCAGGGTGTCTCCTCCCGGCTGCCACTGGCCTCGGACATGGGGTAGCTTCTCCCGGCCGCCACCCTGACCTCAGAAGCAGGGTATCTCCTCTCGGCCGCCACTGACCTCGGACGTGGGGTATCTCATCCCTGCTGCCGCCCTGACCTCAGACGCGGGGTGTCTCCTCTCGGCCGCCACTGACATCAGACACGGGGTAGCTTCTCTCGGCCGCCACCCCTGACCTCGGACGCAGGGTGTCTCCTCCCGGCTGCCGCCCCTGACCTCCAACGCGGGGTAGCTCCTCCCAGCCGCCACTGACCTCGGACGCGGGGTAGCTCCTCTTGGCCGTTCCTGCGCCATCGCAGCCTGGCACTCTAGGCTGCTGCCCCTGACCTCAGACGTGGGGTAGCTCTCGGCCGCGCTCAAGTGCGGCGACCGCCACCGCCACCACCGCACCTCCGAAGGGAAGCCTTACAAATAGCTCTGAAAAGAAGAGAGGCTAAAAGCAAAGGAGAAAAGGAAAGATATAAGCATCTGAATGCAGAGTTCCAAAGAATAGCAAGAAGAGATAAGAAAGCCTTCTTCAGCGATCAATGCAAAGAAATAGAGGAAAACAACAGAAGCGGAAAGACTAGAGATCTCTTCAAGAAAATTAGAGATACCAAGGGAACATTTCATGCAAAGATGGACTCAATAAAGGACAGAAATGGTCTGGACCTAACAGAAGCAGAAGATATTAAGAAGAGGTGGCAAGAATACACGGAAGAACTGTACAAAAAAGATCTTCACGAACCAGAAAATCATGATGATGTGATGACTAATCTAGAGCCAGACATCTTGGAATGTGAAGTCAAGTGGGCCTTAGAAAGCATCACTACAAACAAAGCTAGTGGAGGTGATGGCATTCCAGTTGAGCTGTTTCAAATCCTGAAAGATGATGCTGTGAAAGTGCT
>SJXQ01005779.1:19497-31468 GCA_006408695.1 Aepyceros melampus
TGATATCATAAGTGAAACGAATCGCCAGTCTAGGTTTGATGCAGGATGCAGGATGCTTGGGACTGATGCACGGGGATAATCCAGAGAGAAGGTGTGGGGCAGGAGGGGGGAGGTGGGGGTCGGGATTGGGAGTTCATGTACACTCGTGGCTGATTCATGTCAATATATAGCAAAATGAATACAGTATTGTAAAGCAAAACAAACTAAAAAATAAAAATTAATTAAAAACAACAACAAAAAAAATAAACAACTCTTCTGAGATAGACGAAAGATTCAAATTAATTTACAGATAAAATCTGGAGTTTTTTATAGTTTAATAATCACTGATTTGGATTATCAATCACATATACTGAACTTTGTACACTTTATGTAAAAGCATATGCTTTGCAATTCAAAAGGCCTGTGACATCTTTTCATATTTTTGTAACATCAAATCCCTTGTATATTTACCTAATAAGTATCTGTTCAAAATAAAAATTAAAATCATCTATGATAAAGCTCCAATAAAACCAAAATTATAGAGAGCAAGCAGTGCTTTTAGTACATCTGTTCATTTGCTTTTAAATGCCTGGCACATTTGTATCAGAATTTTCATTGTTCAAATCTTTAAAAACTGTAAATCTTTCAAGCGCTAGGAGAAGTCTATCAAAAAAGATACTCTTCTATTATTTTCCACTTTATAAGTCTACTTCCCTTCCCCCACCCTATAAGGGCCCCAAACCCTTCAGGCCTGAATCATGTCACTATCATTCCAGCTAAAGGGAACCCGAGAGCATTCCCCTGGGTTCCTATTAACACCTGCTACTTAATCAGCCAGAGGGGCTGTTGGTGACTGATGGCATGTAGTTCTATCCATTTCTTCTCCCTCCCTCCCTCCCCAGAGGCTGCACCACCATTGCAGCCATCCCAACCCAGGGAGTGAGAGCAACAGAGATTGGGCAACACAGAGAGTTAGAGAAATATATCCAATTGTTCAAAAGCTGGAGTTTGTTAAGAGTAAATTCCCAGTTATAAATTTGCAAACAAGAACATGCAGCTGTGGAATGTATTAGCTGCAGATCTGTAATTTTTCAGCTTTCAGTTTCATAAATATTTTAGGCATTGTACAACACAGCAGCATAATAGTAATAGAGACCTCCCTGGATAGAAGGCTGCTACAGATAAGATGTATGTGGCTAAGCGCAGGGGGCCTTTATTTTGAACAAGGAATAAGTTTAGCAGTGCAGCCATCTCTAATTTAGACTGTTTTCTTAATCTGCTGCCAGGGGAGCATGCTGGGTGATTCACAGTAATGAACTCCACCTGGATGTTCTGTAAATCTGGAAAGAACAACTAACTGCTGTCTAGTAACTGTTGTTATCATGGATCTGGTTGAGTGAGCTCTAATTTGATCATTAAGTGACCATCCTACCAAGGAACCATGAGAAATGCTTGGAGACTGCCATTTCATAATAGCACAAGAAAGACTACTTATTTAAATAAGATTATTCTGAAGTAGAATGACCCAGATTGAGGGGGAAAAAAAAACATTTGTAAAAAACAACAAAAATAAGTTAATACTAAATATTTAATCTTGACTAGTGGATCATAGTGTTAGTTCAATGGGACCAGTATTTTTAAAAAAATTTATAACAGATAAGTAATGTTCACTAAAATTGTCTTAACACCACCATACAATTGATGGCAGTTAACTCGCCAGTAATAACTACACTACTTTTAGTTTCTGGACTTATATAAATAGCACACTAAGGTATATATTGGGGTTTCCCAGTGGTACTAGTTGTAAAGAAACCTCCTTCCAGTGTAGGAGATGGAGAGACGGGGGTTAGATGTGATCCCTAGGTTGAGAAGATCCCCTGGAGAAGGGCACAGCAACTCACTCCAGTATTCTTACCTGGAGAATTCCATGGACAGAGGAGCCTGGGTGGGATATGGTCCAATAGGGTTGTAAAGAATCAGACACAACTGAAGTGACTTAGCCCAGCCTAGCCTAACCAAGCCTTATAATGTGACATAATAAAATACACCAAGTAAATAAGACTTTCACAGATGCAGAATGCATATGGCACTACTGTATAACAGTAATGGAATGCTATCTGTATCTTGGAAACCATAAGCTGAGCTATATGGCTTGAATTTCTTTATTTCTATCTGAACTCTGGTCTCCATCTTAATAAAATACTTTGAGAACAAGGTCAGATACTACTGCCGCTTCAGCAAGGTCCCTGGTTGTGGTGTAGTCATTAAATCATGTCCAACTCTTGTGATCCCATGTAGTGTAGCCCGCTAGGCTCCTCTGTCCGTGGGATTTTCCAGGCAAGAATACTGGAGTGGGTTGCCATGCCCCACTCCAGGGGATCTTCCCAACCCAGGAATTGAACTGCCTGCATTGCAGGCAGATTCTATACCAACTGAGCTACAAAAGAAGCCCAAGGTCCCTGGTAACCAGTCTGTAACATGTCCTGCCACAAAGTAGACCATTGATTGATTTTGCCTCTCCCTGTACTGAAATTAATTTTCCATTCAATACTTATCACAAATTTATGTTTACATTAGCAGACATTTGTTATATTTTGTTGTCCATTTTCCCTACTTCTGCCAACAAAACAAATACAAAATTCCTGTTTCTCTGAATGACCACCCCTCCCTTATTTGCAGTCTGTGCAGTTCGAGTGATCATTTGGAACATAGTTCAGATTTACCAAAAACATCAGTTACATGAGTCATTAAAGAATGAACTCATTAATTCTTTTATTTATTCAGATGTTTATTTGTTGATCTTTGCTCAGCAAGTTCTTGGTTGAATTTCTATTGAATATTAATACTATCCTGCCCTTTTTTCCTACCACTGGGAAAAAAAAAAAAACAATAAATCCAGTAGCCCTAGAAAAAGGATTCTGATACCCAAATTTGTTAGTTTGTGTATAAGTGCATACATATGTGTCTGTAGATACCCTGAAAGATATAAAAAGTAAATTATCTACTTCATGGTTATTTATTTTATGAATCAGATTTTTTACAGATGTAGCATTTTCTAAAAATTATGTGTATAAGCATTCTGATTAATTTTACAAAACAAGACCTATTCTCATTCAATGTTGAGTATAAGTTTTAGTAAAGGAATTGGCTATCTCAAGGGAAAATGAATTCTTAATACTGGAAATGCTTTAGAAATAGCTGTTAATTCCTTGGTTGGTATTTGGTAGTGTGGACTCACAAAGGATAGCAGTCAGGTGAGATCGTCTTAGTCCTTTCAAGACAGGTATTTTGTGATTCATAAGCTCATATTTGTGTAGATTAGAAAACTCGAGGCACCATGTAGAAACAAAGAAGAAATAATGAGCAAGTACTCTGCTGTAACATTTAAAATAGATGTAGATAAAGTCAAATAGAAAATAATAAAAAGTAAATCAAGGGAATATGTCAATAAACTAAATGATAATTTCTAACTGAATATATAAATGCTAAAGAGATTTTGACTTTCTGAAAACATTTCTCAGAGAAATATTTTACCGAAAAACATTTCTAGGAGAATTCTGAGTTCAATCACAGTGATGGTACATTAATTTCAGTAATTCTTCTACAACTCTGGCCCCTCAAACTCTTCAATATCCATTCCCCTATTCTCCACATAGACTATTCCATACGTAGTTTAAATCTCTTGGATCCACTAATATCAGAAGATACACAGCAGAGTCTTTCGAACTCAGGATATCTTAATGGCTCTGTGTTTAAAATATACATATAGTCTTATCTCTTATTATCAATTAACAGACTTAAAGAAAAAATAGACAAATCTATCCTACTGGAAGATTTTAACATTTCCCTCTCAATAATGAGTAGATTAATATAGAACAAAATATAAGGATATAAAAGATGAACATTTCTACCATCACAACCCAATCTATTATTTTTAAGACTATCTTGTAAGAGCAGCTTTTAGTTTTACAGCTAAATTGGGAGGAAGATACAGATATTTCCTAACAACATACTACCCCACACATGCATTGTCTCCCCCATTACCAACATCATTCATTAGAATGGTACTCTTTTTTTTTTTAACCAAGAATGAAGATTGACACATCGTAATTAACAAAGTCCATATAGTTTAGGACTTACTTTCGGTGTTGTATATTCCAAGGATTTAGAAAAAGTATAATGACATATGCTGCTGCTGCTAAGTCACTTCAGTCGTGTCCGACTCTGTGCGACCCCATAGACTGCAGCCCACCAGGCTCCGCCATCCCTGGGATTCTCCAGGCAAGAACACTGGAGTGGGTTGCCATTCCCTTCTCCAATGCATGAAAGTGAAAAGTGAAAGTCAAGTCGCTCAGTTGTATCTGACTCAGCGACCCCATGGACTGCAGCCCACCAGGCTCCTCAGCCCATAGGATTTTCCAGGCAAGAGTACTGGAGTGGGATGCCATTGCCTTCTCCATATTGCTGTTATTAAATCATGCAGAGTATTTGCCCTGCCCTAAAAATACTCTGTGCTCTGCCTACTCATATCTCCTACCCTGCTGTCCCCTAGTAACAGCTGATCTTTCTATTGTCTCCAGAGTTTGTCTTCCCAGAATGTCATATCATCGGAATCACGCAGTGTGTAGCCCTTGCACACTGACTTCTTCTACTTAGTCATTTGCTTTTAAATGTCCTTTACATTTCTCACACCTTCACATCTCACTCAATTTTAGTGTTTAATATTAACATATTATCTGGGTAGATTAGTTTGTCTATTTACCTACTGAAAGATATCCTCATTGCCTCCAAGTTTTGGAAAACGTGAATAAAGCTACTATAAACATCTGTGTGCAGGATTCTTTGTGGACATACATTTTTAACTCCTTTAGCTAAATATCAAGAGGCATAATTGCTGGATCATAGAGTAAGAGTATGTTTAGTTTTGTAAGAAATCCCCAAACTGTGACCCAATTTATTGCACACTATTTGAAACTATGGTAGCAAACATGTTCTTTTCAAGTGCATATGGACCACTTAACAAGATAGACCATATGTTGATGGTCTATCTTGTTAAGTTGAACCATAAAACAAGTTTCAATCAAATCTGAAAGATGGAAATTACAAAGAGCATATTTTCAGACTTAATTTTCATTAGAAATATATAAAATATATCTAGCAATTCTCAAATAGAGGTTAAGCAATATATGTCTAAATAGCTTGAGTCATAGTAAAATAAGAAAAAATTTAAAGTTTTGAAACAAATATTAAAAGACAATGTTTAAAAAAATCTGTGAAATATAGATAAGTCAAAAGTTGACTCTTCAGAAAGATCAGTAAAAGTAATAGCTCTGCATAAGACTGATCAAGTAGAAAAGTGATCAATATCAACAATAAAGATAGACTATCACCATATATATTTAGATTACTTCATGTCCATTTAATGTTCATGGATATTAATGATTATATTACTGCAATATATTTAACAAGATAACATCCTTAGCTACAGACCAAATTTAAAATATTAATATTTAGAATCATATATGTATGTATAAAATATGTAAATGTAGAAGCAATATGTAGAAAAATGTATCAATACTCTCATTAAATGAAAATACTATTTATAGCTTCTTCCATCAAAGGTCTTAGATATCTTTCCTTTCCTTTTAAATGGATCATATTTTCAGTTAAGTGACTTTCTCGGTCTGTTTCCTGTCCACAGAAATAAACACAGATTTGATAACACAGAGATGATCCTGAGGCAGTCACATGAGTTCAGGCAAAAGCAATTAGAAACAACCCCAGTAACACACAAACTGTAAGCAATGGTAAATCATTGTTGTTGCTGAGTCACTAAGTTGTGTCTGACTCTTTGCGACTCCATGGACTGTAGCTCGCCAGGCTCCTCTGTCCATGGGGCTCTCCTGGCAAGAATACTGTAGTGGGTTGCCATCTCCTTCTCCCTTATAAATCACTGCTGCTGTTGCTGCTAAGTCGTTCAGTCGTGTCCGACTCTGTGTGACCCCAGAGACGGCAGCCCACCAGGCTCCCCCGTCCCTGGGATTCTCCAGGCAAGAACACTGGAGTGGGTTGCCGTTTCCTTCTCCAATGCATCAAAGTAAAAAGTGAAAGTGAAGTTGCTAAGGCACCACAAATAAACTGACATAATGAAAAGATGAAGGGAAAGTCTTTTTTGCTTGTTTTTTTTTTTTAATTAATTTACTTTTTAATTGAAGGATAATTGCTTTACAGAATTTTGTTGTTTTCTGTCAAAACTCAACATAAATCAGCCATGGGTATACATATGTCCCCTCCCTCTTGAACCTCCCTGTCATCTTCCACACATGCCACCCCCATCTCAACCCTCTAGGTTGGCACAGAGCCCCTGTTTGAGTTCCCTTAGACATACAGCAAATTCCCATTTTGAGTCTGTTCTAATGAGCTGGATAAACCTACAGCCTATCATACAGAGTGAAGTAAGTCAGACAGAGAAAGATAAATATCATATACTAACATATATATATGGAGTCTAGAAAGATGGTAATGAAGAATTTATTTTCAGGGCAGCAATGGAGAAACATATACAGAACAGATTTATGGACATAGGGAGAGAAGAGGAGAGGGTGAAATGTATGGAGAGAGTAACATGGAAACTTGTATTACCATATGTAAAGTAGATGTAAAGATCTTTATTTGTAGATGATATAATTGTCTATTGGAAACCCTAGGATCTACATTAAAGCTTCTAGACTAATAGGTTAGAAACATTACAGGATACAAGACCAATGTAGAAAAATAAATTTTGTTTCTAACAAAGGAAAATTAAAGTGAACTTAAATACAGAATATCATTTATAATACCATTAAGGTATAAATCTCTAAAGCATAAATCCAACAAAAGATGTGTAAGAATTATGCAATGACAGAATATAAAATATTGTTGAGAGAAATGCAAAAAATCTAAATAATGGACATGCTGTATTCCTGATCTCATGTTTCAAAAATTTTAAGATGTAAATTCTTGTTTGATCTACTTACTTGACATAGTGATATAGTTATATTTTATATCTAGCAAATGTTTTCGAAGAAAACAAATATCCAGATTCTAAAATTTGGATGAAAATCCAAAGACCCTAGAATAATCAAAACAATTTTTAAAAAGAACTAATTTGGATAATTTATATTACTTTACCTCTATGTGTTATGAAATTATTATAATAAGACAGTGGGATTTTAGCATGATAATAGCTCACTAGAGCTGCATAAATTTAAGAAATATATCCACACATGTACTATAAATGGATATTTGACAAAGTTTCAAAGGAAACTGAGTGGAAAAAACAATCTTTTTAACATGTACTGCTGAAACCATTAGGTCTATGTACAATAAAAAATTCTTTTAATCCACATTTAATGTCAGATTTAAAAAGTTATTCAAAATGGATCATAGATCTAATTGTAAAAATCTAAAACCATACAATTTTACAGAGGGAAACAGAATATAAATTGTTTTAACCCTAACTTAAGCAAACGACAGAATGATCTCTGTTCGTCTCCAAGGCAAACCATCAATATCACAATTATCCAAATCTATGCCCCAACCAGTAATGCTGAAGAAGCTGAAGTTGAACGGTTTTATGAAGACCTAAAAGACCTTTTAGAACTAACACCCAAAAAAGATGTCCTTTTCATTATAGGGGGCTGGAATGCAAAAGTAGGAAGTCAAGAAACACCTGGAGTAACAGGCAAATTTGGCCCTGGAATTATGAAACAGCCAAAGACTAATAGAGTTTTGCCAAGAAAATGCTCTGGTCATAGCAAACACCCTCTTCCAACAACACAAGAGAAGACTCTATACATGGACATCACCAGATAGTCAACACCGAAATCAGATTGATTATATTCTTTGCAGCCAAAGATGGAGAAGCTCTATACAGTCAACAAAGACAAGACTGGGAGCTGACTGTGGCTCAGATCATGAGCTCCTGATTGCCAAATTCAGACTTAAATTGAAGAAAGTGGGCAACACCACTAGACCATTCAGATATGACCTCAATCAAATCCCTTATGATTATACAGTGGAAGTGCGAAATAGATTTACGGGTCTAGATCTGATAGATAGAGTGCCTGATGAATTATGGAATGAGGTTCATGACATTCTACAGGAGACAGGGATCAAGATCATCCCCATGGCAAAGAAATGCAAAAAAGCAAAATGGCTGTCTGAGGCCTTACAAATAGCTGTGAAAAGAAGAGAGGCAAAAAGCAAAGAAGAAAAGGAAAGATATAAGCATCTGAATGCAGAGTTCCAAAGAATAGCAAGAGAAGATAAGAAAGCCTTCTTCAGCGATCAATGCAAAGAAATAGAGGAAAAGAACAGAAGGGGAAAGTCTAGAGATCTCTTCAAGAAAATTAGAGATACCAAGGGAACATTTCATGCAAAGATGGGCTTGATAAAGGACAGAAATGGTCTGCACCTAACAGAAGGAGAAGATATTAAGAAGAGGTGGCAAGAATACATGGAAGAACTGTACAAAAAAGATCTTCATGAACCAGATAATCATGATGATGTGTTGACTAATCTAGAGCCAGATATCTTGGAATGTGAAGTCAAATGGGCCTTAGAAAGCATCACTATGAACAAAGCTAGTGGAGGTGGTGGAATTCCCGTTGAGCTGTTTCAAATCCTGAAAGATGATGCTGTGAAAGTGCTGCATTCAATTTGCCAGCAAATTTGGAAAACTCAGCAGTGGCCACAGGACTGGAAAAGGTCAGATTTCATCCCAATTCCAAAGAAAGGCAATGCCAAAGAATGCTCCAACTACCGCACAATTGCACTCATCTCACATGCTAGTAAAGTAATGCTCAAAATTCTCCAAGCCAGACTTCAGCAATATGTGAACCGTGAACTCCCTGATGTTCAAGCTGGTTTTAGAAAAGGCAGAGGAACCAGAGATCAAATTGCCAACATCCGCTGGATCATGGAAAAAGCAAGAGAGTTCCAGAAAAACATCTATTTCTGCTTTATTGACTATGCCAAAGCCTTTGACTGTGTGGATCACAGTAAACTGTGGAAAATTCTGAAAGAGATGGGAATACCAGACCACCTGACCTGCCTCTTGAGAAATCTGTATGCAGGTCAGGAAGCAACAGTTAGAACTGGACATGGAACAACAGACTGGTTCCAAATAGGAAAAGGAGTACGTCAAGGCTGTATATTGTCACCCTGCTTATTTAACTTATATGCAGAGTACATCATGAGAAATGCTGGACTGGAAGAAACACAAGCTGGAATCAAGATTGCTGGGAGAAATATCAATAATCTCAGATATGCAGATGACACCACCCTTATGGCAGAAAGTGAGGAGGAGCTAAAAAGCCTCTTGTTGAAAGTGAAAGAGGAGAGTGGAAAAGTTGGCTTAAAGCTCAACATTCAGAAAACGAAGATCATGGCATCTGGCCCCATCACTTCATGGGAAATAGATGGGGAAACAGTAGAAACAGTGTCAGACTTTGTTTTTTGGGGCTCCAAAATCACTGCAGATGGTGACTGCAGCCATGAAATTAAAAGGCGCTTACTCCTTGGAAGAAAAGTTATGACCAACCTAGATAGTATATTCAAAAGCAGAGACATTACTTTGCCGACTAAGGTCCGTCTAGTCAAGGCTATGGTTTTTCCTGTGGTCATGTATGGATATGAGAGTTGGACTGTGAAGAAGGCTGAGCGCAGAAGAATTGATGCTTTTGAACTGTGGTGTTGGAGAAGACTCTTGAGAGTCCCTTGGACTGCAAGGAGATCCAACCAGTCCATTCTGAAGGAGATCAACCCTGGGATTTCTTTGGAAGGAATGATGCTAAAACTGAAGCTCCAGTACTTTGGCCACCTTATGCGAAGAGTTGACTCATTGGGAAAGACCCTGATGCTGGGAGCGATTGGTGGCAGGAGAGAAGGGGACGACTGAGGATGAGATGGCTGGATGGCATCACGGACTCAGTGGACATGAGTCTGAGTGAACTCTGGGAATTGGTGATGGATAGGGAGGCCTGGCGTGCTGCGATTCATGGGGTCACAAAGAGTTGGACACGACTGAGTGACCGAACTGACTGACTAAGCAGATGTTTCCTCAATATGATGTCAAAACCTTGTTTCATAATTACATAAATGAACTATTAGACTATCAAAATAGGAACTCATGCTCTGTGAATGTTACTCCTTAAAAAAACCAAAAGCCAGACACTGATATAAGATATTGAACATCTGTAAATAATGTAACTGAAAAAGTAATTATATTCAGAGTATATAAAAAACCACCCAAACTCAGTAGAACAAAAACACAATTTGAAAAAAAAAAAAAGAGATACATCCAATTTCTATTTCTACACATGAGGACCTGACATTGTAGTTCTGTCCAACTACCACGTAAAAGTTTAACAAACTAAAAAATTAACAATCACCTTGAGTCTTGAAAGGTAACAGTACATAGGACAAACCACCATTCACAAGGCTGAAAATACAGACAAGCAAATACAGGGAATCTTGGCTTACCAGAGCAGAACAAGATCAACTCTCGATTTCCTATCCCAACTAAAGGGATTGGAAAAAATTGGGAAACTGTGAAGATCACATTCCAGAGGCACAAGCTCACTTTCTAGAACCTCACACCTCACCACCACATTGCTGAAGGCCTATTTATTTAAAAAAAAAAAATCCTTTATATAGTATACAAATTTCTAAATGTACAGCTATCAATTTAAAAAATAAAAGGCATGCCAAAAGGCACCAAATACAATATGAAGACGGAGAGCAAACATTAGAACCTGATAAACCAGAGATGTTTTAATTAGCAGAGTAAGGGTTAAAACAACTATAATAAATGTCCTAAGGGTTCTAATGAGTAAAGCAGATACCATGCAAAAGCAGAAACATGGAAATTCTAAGAACTAAAAAAAAAAAAAAAAAAAAAAAAGCTTGAGTTTAAAAACACTGTAACAGAAATGAAAAATGCCTCTGATGGACTCATTTATGGAGTGAATACAGGTGAGGAAATAATCCCTGAGCTAGAGGAATTTATCATAAGCAAAGGATACAAAAGATCAATGGAAAAGAAAAAGAAACAAGCTACCTTTATTTACTCATGACATGATCATCTATATAGAAAATTTGAAAGAAGTAACAGAAAAATATCTTGTAGGTAATAAGCAATGTTGCATGATATGAATTTAATACAAAAGTTAATTGCTTTCTTATCTACTGGGAATGAACAAGTGAAATTTTAAATTAAAAAACCTACAGTATCATTTAAATCAACACCCAAACAAGGAAATACTTAGGTTCAAATCTAACAAAATTCATACAAGACACATGAGGAAAACTCTGATGAAACTTGAGGAAGAACTAAGTAAATGGAGAGATATTCCATGTTCATGGAAAGATTCAATGCTGTCAATATGTCAGTTCTTTTCAACTTAATCTACTGATTCTAAAGGTTATTTATAGAATAAAAAGAATCATGATAGCATAGACAATATTGAAGGAGAACAAAGTTTGAGAATTTATGCTACCTGAATTTGAAGTTTACTGTACAGCTACAGTACTCGAGAGAGTATGCTATGGTTACAAGAATGTATGTACACGTGTGAGTGCTCAGACACTCAGTCGTGTATGACACTGCAACCCCATGGACTTTGGCTATCTAGCTCCTCTGCAAATGAGATCGTCCAAGCAAGGATACTGGAGTGGGTTGCCTTTCCTCTTCCAGGGGATAACCCGGGGATTGAATCCCATCTTCTGTGTCTCCTGCCTTGGCATGCAAATTTTTTTTTTAATTAATTTTTACTTTTTTAGTTTGTTTTGCTTTACAATACTGTATTCATTTTGCTACACATCAACATGAATCAGCCACGAGTGTACATGAACTCCCAATCCCGACCCCCACCTCCCCCCTCCCGCCCCACACCCTCTCTCTGGATTATCCCCGTGCATCAGTCCCAAGCATCCTGCATCCTGCATCAAA